>JAABKJ010075445.1:48726681-49026045 GCA_011634705.1 Andricus grossulariae
AATGTACATTTTTTAACTTTCTAAAAATCTTTTAAATTTTTTAATTAATTAAAAATATTATTAAAATCTTTAAATATATCTTAAACTTACTCGATTTTTTTATAAAAGATTGTAATGTTGCTATTTAAAATTTTTTGCTTTTAACTTGTCCACATTAGTTTTCCAAATTTTAGGAAATAATTTCAAATGTTTTAAAATCTTTGTTAATATTCTCCTAAAATCTATTTTTCAGAATAAAAAATCAGATTAAATTTTCCAAGGGATTTTAAGATTTTTTTTATTATCATGAAAACTTTCAAAATCTTTAAGAAGCTTCAAAATTTGTATTTACAAATATTCAAAAATGTACGTTTTTTCTAACTTTTTTGAAATGTTTTCAAATTTTGAATTAATTTTGAATCATTTTAAAACTTCTAAATGTCTCTTAAACTTGATGGCATTTTTTTAATAAAACATTGTAGTCTTGCTAATTGAAAAATTGGGCTTTAAAATCGACAATATTATTTTTCGAAATTTTTAGTAATAATTAAAAATTGAAATGTTTTGAAATCTTAGTCAGTTTTCTCCTAAAATTAATTTTTTCAAATAAAAAATCAATTTAAATTTTCCAAGGAATTTTAAGAAATATTTTCATTATCTTAAAAACTTTTCAAATTCTCAAAGAGTTTCTTTATTTTTGAAATATTCCAAAATCTACACATTACACTTTGTATATTAAAGTGCTGAACAACTTTGTTCCATTGATTATCTATTATTGAATATTTTATTTAAATACCCTTAGATTTCTCATAAACCTGAAATTTGCAGAATTTTTATTTTAAACGGGAAAAAAGAACGACAGCTCCAACCAATCATAAATACGAGTTTCCGGACAACAATAGTTACAAACTGTTTCGACTAATTTCGAGATGGTTCGAGAAATAATCGAAAATGGCGCCATGCGCTTTTTAATATAAGGAAATAAATTTTTTAAATTTGACACAACTTTTTGTGGACTTTTTTTAGAAATTTCATGCGATTTCTTTGGTAATTTTGTGCAACTAATGCTACTTTTTGTTTAAGTCTTCTATTCGATCCGAGACCTGCATATGTGAAAAACTTAATTTAGGTGAGAATGACCCAATTAATCTATGAAAATCTAACGCGATGAAAATGGCAGAGAATTATATTTTTCAGGAGTGAGTGTGGAAAAGCAAGTAGCTCTCATGCTCCACAAATTAGCCTATTGTACAGAATACTGTGTAATGTCCACTATGTTCGGTGTCCACAAATCAACGACCCACAAAATGTTCTACAAAGCTATCACTGGATTGAACAAGTACATTCTCCACAAAGAAATCAAAATGCCAAACTCCGAGGAAGCTGTAGAGATTTCTCGACATTTCGAGGAGAGAACTAGAATTCCTCAGATTCTCGGTGTCCTGGACTATACGCACATTCCTTGTGTTCCTTGTCCAACGATGCTCAAAGAATTCACAAACAGTGAAAAATATGCCTCCTTTGTTCTGCAGACAATCGTCGATTCCAACCTTTGGTAATTAAATTTTTAATTTAATTTTGAAACTTTTTTAAATCCTTAAAAATCTTTAAAATTTTATTTCAAAATCTTCTCTCTCAATAGTTATTCGAATTTTTCGTAGACCTTTTAATACATCCTGAAACATAAAGAATTGCATTAAAAGCTTTCAGATTACTTTTTAAAAAATTGGGAAATGTTTTGAAATCTTTTTAAATATTCTCTTAAAATTAATTTGAAAAAAAAAATCATTTTCAGTTTTTCTAGGGATCTTAAGAAAAATTGCTCATCTTTTAAAATCTTTGAAAATTTTCAAAATGCTTAAAAAGCTACCACATTTTTAATTAGAAATTTACATTTTTTTTACATTTTTTGAAATCTTTTCCAGCTTACAATTATTTTTTAATCTTTTCAAAACATCTATCAAAATATCTCCCAAACTTACTCTTGGGAAAAAATTGTTATTATTTTGAAACCTTTAAAAATCCTTAAAAAGCTTAAAAAATAAATTTATATTTGGAAGATTTTTAGGGACTTGAAATTTTTTTGAGGAACTTTAATAAATAAGTTTAGTTCAATTTATATTCAAGATATTTCTTTCGATTTTAAAGGATTTCAGGAGATTTTAAAGAATTTTGTAGGATTTTCAAAGATTTCAAGATATTTAAACAGATTTAAAGCCTTCTTTGAATCTCCGAGGATTTCGATGGATTTGAAAGATTTCTGGGATTTGAAAATTTTTTTTAGAGAACTTTAATGAAAAATTTAATTTGTATTCGAGAGATTTCAAATGATTTCTACTTATTTTAATGAATTTTCACGAATACCAACGACTTCAAGAGATTCCAAGGGATTTCAAGAGATTTCAAGATATTTTAAAGAATTTTGTAGGATTTTCAAAGATTTCAAGAAATTTAACAAGATTTAAAACATTTGATTAAATCTCCAAAGATTTCAAAGATTTTTAGTCATGTGAATGTTTTTTTAGAGTACTTCAATGAATTAGTTTAATTCAATTTATGTTCGAGAGATTTCAAATTTCTACTTATTTTAATAGATTTTTACGATTACCAAAAATTTTTAAAGATTTTAAGGGATTTCAAAGGATTTCAATAGATTTCAAACAATTTGGTAGAATTGTCCAAAATTTCAAAGAATTTAACAAGATTTCAAGCATTTGATTGAATCTCCAAGGATTTCAAAAAAGATTCCAAAGATTTCGAGGGATTTAAACTTTCTTTTAGAGAACTTTAATGAATAATTTAATTTATATTCAAGAGGTTTCAAATGATTTGTACTTATTTTTATGGATTTTTAAGATCAACAACAATTTATAAGGATTTTAAGGAACTTTAAAGGATTTCAATAGATAAAAAAAAAATTTGTTGAATTTCCAAAAATGTCAAGTAATGTAGCAAGATTTAAAGCATTTTATTGAATCTCCGAGGATTTAAAAAGATTTCAAAGATTTCTAGGGATTTGAAATTTTTTTAGGGAACTTTAATAAATACGTTTAATTCAATTTATATTCAAGAGATTGTTATGGATTTCAAAGGATTTCAAGAGATTTCAAAGAATATTTGAGGATTTCCAAAGATTTCAAGGAATTTAACAGATTTAAAACGTTTTATTAAATCTCCAAGGATTTCAAAGACTTCTAGTGATTTGAAGGGTTTTTTTTTCAGAAAACTTTAATAAATAAGTTTGATTCAATTTATATTCAAGAGATTTCAATTGATTTATACTTATTTTCATGGATTTTTTCTATCACCGAAGATTTCAATAGATTTCAAGAGATTTTAAAGGATTTCAAGAGATTTAAATTAATTTTGTAGGATTTCTAAAGATTTTAAGCATTTTAATGAATCTCCAAAGATTTCAAAAGATTTCAAAGATTTCTAAGAAATTGAACATTTTTCTTAGAGAACTTTAATGAAAAGTTTAATTTCAAGAGATTTCAAAGGATTTCAAGAGATTTCAAACAAATTTTGTACGATTTCCAAAAATTTCAAGCATTTTAACCAGATTTAAAGCATTTTACTGAATCTCCAAGGATTTCAAAGGGTTTTAAAGATTTCTAGGGATTAACATTTTTTTTGGGACTTTGATAAATAAGTTTAATTCAATTTATATTAAAGAGATTTCAATTGATTTCTACTCATTTTAAGGGATTTTTACGATTGCCAAAGATTTCAAGAGATTTAAAGGCTTCAAAGGATTTCAAGAGATTTCAAAGAATTTAACCATATTTAAAGCATTTTATTGAATCTTCAAGGATTTCAAAGGATTATAAATACTTATAGGGATTAGCAAAAATTTTTCAGGGAACTTTAATAAATAATTGTATTTATATTTCAGAGATTTTAAATTATTTCTACTTCTTTCAATTGATTTTTACGATAACCAAAAATTTCAAGAGATTTGAAGAGATTTTAAAGGATGTCAAGAGATTTCAAAGAATATTTTAGGATTTTCAAAGATTTCAAGGAATTTAACCGATTTAAAACATTTTATTAAATCTCCAAGGATTTCAAAGACTTCTAGTGACTTGAATGTTTTTTTTAGAAAACTTTAATAAATAAGTTTAATTCAATTTATATTATAGAGATTTCAATTGGTTTATACTTATTTTCATGAATTTTTACTATTACCAAAGATTTCAATAGATTTCAAGGGATTTTAAGAGATTTCAAAGAATTTTGTATGATTTTCAAAAATTTCAAGGAATTTAACCAGATTCAAGGCCTTCTCTGATTCTCCAAGGATTTCAAAGGATTTAAAATATTTCTAGGGATTCGAACATTTTTTTAGAGATCTTTAATGAAAAAATTAATTTATATTCGAAAGATTTCAAATGATTTCTGTTTATTTTAATGAATTTTGTAGGATATTTAAAGATTTCAAGGAATTTGACAAGATTTAAAACATTTTATTAAATCTCCAAGGATTCTAAAGGATTTCAAAGATTTCTAGTGATTTGAATGTTTCGTTGGAGAACTTTAATATATAAATTTCGGTCAATTTATATTCAAGAAATTTCAAATGATTTCTACTTATTTTAATTGATTTTTACGATTACCAAAGATTTCAAGAGATTTTTTGGATTTTAAAGGATTTCAGGAAATTTCAAAGAATTGTGTAAGATTCCCAAAGATTTCAAGGAATTTAACCAAATTTAAATCCTTCTTTAAATCTCCAAGGATTTCCAAGGATTTCAAAGATTTCTAGGAATTTGAACAATTTTTTTAGAGAAATTTAATGAATAAGTTTAATTTTATTTATATTCGAGAGATTTCAGATTTCTACTCATTTTAATTGATTTTTACCATTACCAAAGATTTCAAGAGATTTTAAGGAATTTCAAAGGATTTCAATAAATGTTTAATAAATTTATATTTGGAAGATTTTTAGGGACTTGAAATTTTTTTGAGGAACTTTAATAAATAAGTTTAGTTCAATTTATATTCAAGATATTTCTTTCGATTTTAAAGGATTTCAGGAGATTTTAAAGAATTTTGTAGGATTTTCAAAGATTTCAAGATATTTAAACAGATTTAAAGCCTTCTTTGAATCTCCTCATATTTATTAAGGTTATTTATTATGAAACTTTTGACGGAAGTTTCCACGGTTACTAGAATGTTTTATAACATCAGACATGTCTAAGAGAAATTTAGCGAAATTAACATTTTTTTGACGTAAATTTTTTTCCTGGCGTTTTTTTTTCATAATTCTCAAATTTCCATCCTCGTGGTTTTCTGCTGGGATCTGCAAAAATACATTATAAGTTAATTATCCAATAATTTCATGATTTGATACTACACATTGTATAACAATACCCTGTCTTCAATAATAAAAATATTAATACTTTCTTACCATTATTGCTACAATCACCAGAGTAAGATGGCCTCTTTTCTGTACACTAAGAAAAGAGAAAAATTAATATTATATTGCTGTTTCATGACAAATCTTACCGAGTTTTATATAAATATTAAACTGTTTAAAATTAGTGCTACTTAAAAACTTTTTAAATATTGAAAATTAATTAGCAAGTCACAAAATCTATGGAAAAACGTATATATAATGTAGGTTTCAATTATACAATGTATTATAAATAGAAAAAATCTAAAAGTAAACTTGTGTCATAAAAAAATGTTGGTACGTTACTCGTCTAGGAAAACATCTGAGAAATCGTATCAGATTGATCTCTCAGATAGTATAGTAAAAGTATAATAAATGAAACAATCCCATATTTTATGTGCGTCTGTGTACATGCGTGTATAAACACACACATATATATTTATTTATATAACTCTTGTCATTGCCCGGCTCTCGCCACGTTGAGGTGAACGTAAGATGAAGATGTAAAATAGATTTGATGACTAAGAAACGTACTCGTGTTATAATAAATTCAGAAACGAATAACATAATTTTAGTTATTACTAAAGTCAAAGAAGCATTGAATCACACATATCATTAAAAAATCATGAATCTTTATAATTTTTTGGAAAATTTACCTTTTTTGCCACCATATCGGAACCACCATCCTGAATTTGGAAAATCTTATCGCACATTTGTGATCATCAAGGGATTCTAGACCAAGTCAAAAATTACAAACTATCGTATGAAATTTCAAGGAATTTGAAATGGTTTTAAGAAATTTCAAATACTTTTCAGCAAGTGCAAAGAATTGAAAAAGATTTTAGGGTGCATAAAGTATTTAAAAACACTTCAACAGATTTCATAGTACCTAAAAAGTATTATAAATGATTTTAAAATAATTCAAGGAACTTCAGAGATTTTCTAAGAATTGCAAATGATTAAATAATATAACAAATAATTTTTAAGAATTTTTTTAGTTTTCACGATATATGAAAGATTTTCACAGCTCTTACAAGATTTTTATGAATGACAAATAATTTATGAAGACATCTAGAAATTCAAAGAAAGTTAAAAATTTAATAAAATATAAAAATATACTTACACTAGGTTGTGTACCAAAAGGCATATCATTGACAGGTGAGCCGAAACAACCACCAACTACCAAATTATTTGAAGCTCCATTAGTTAGATTACGAAACTGTAAATTAATAGAAAACAAAATTTTTTTATTACTTTTGCATAAACAATTCCTGAATAATCAAACTTCGTGAGAGAATAAAACTTAATTTCATTAAATAAACAAAATTATTTGTTGCCGTTAATTCGTCAATACAATAATTTAAAAAGAATTTAGAGTTTTTAAAATATTTCAAAATAATTCAACATATTACATAATACTTAGAAAAGAATTGTAAATAAATTAAAAATATTTCAAGGGATTTCAAATCTTTCCTCAGGATTTCAAATGATTAAACAATAATTCAAAAGATATTTGAGAATCTTTCAAGATTTCATCCATGGAAGGATTTTGAGGGGTTTGAAAACTTTAATTAAATTTAAGGGATATCAAATGACTTTAAATATTTTAAAAGATATAAATGTCTTTCGAAAATTTCAAAAGACTACAGAATATTTCACTGTCTTCTAGAAACTTTACTAAATTTACGAGACTTCATTAATTTTAATAAGTTGCTATTAGTTTTCTTGCTCACTAGGACGGATCGAAGAAAAATTAATAATTGAAATCAACCCAATAGCGCTAAAAAAATTTATTTTGGATACCTTATAACCTATATTAAATTCGAAATAGATTGAATAATATCCTGAGGTTCAACTAAATAAAAATTACTTTAAAAATTCTCTATTCTCAAATTTTTGCAATTATCGCTGATATTAAAATTTCCTCTCCAAATTAATTAGAAAATTTTAAAAAATCTTTTGAAATTTCAATATTTTTAGTTTTTCTAGGATGAAATCTCATTTTTGTAATTGTAAAATTAGAATGTAAAAAATAAAATAATTTTGAAAACTTGGCAAACTTTCATACCATTTTTTTTAGCATATCGAAACTTTCTCACACTCAACACTTACTTTGAATAATTGAGAGGCTTTAAAAACTTAAAATACTTAAGACTCAAAATTAAATATAGAATAAAAAATGTGTAATTTTCATCGTTTTGTAAAAATCTCTAATATTAATTTTTCAAAGGAATCTCCATAATAAGCCCAATTTTTAAATATATTGTAAGATAGAAACACTCTCAGTTTTTAGAAAAAAATATGATTTTAATAAACCATTCTTATTTTAGTCATATCAGGTTTCTAAAAATAGTATTTTAGCGTATAAAATCTAAAAATATTATTCTTACAAGATTTTTAAAAATTTTGCATATTATTAAATTATGGAAGAAAAGTATATTAGCCATTTTTTAAAAACTGTATAAATTACCAAAAACGGAATAGCTTCCATTTTTTCAACTTATATATATACATATATTGTGACGGAGTAATTTGTACCCCGCACAAATACAGTTAAAAACCATAACATTCAGCTTCAAAATCAGTTACTGGGGATATGAGTTTGGAATCAGGGATCAAATCCACGGACTTTCTGCGAACAGTACTATACTAGCCGAGAATACATAAGTTATACGGCTATTACTCGAACGAATTCTAGTCATTGTAATTTCTTTCATTATATTTAATTTTAAGGATTGCTAACTTCAATGCCAAGTTAAACTCTAGATGAGATATTAGCCCAGAATATGAGACATTCCAAATTTCTTCAAGGATTTCACGAAAGACTTCAAACATTTTACAAATATTTTTAAGATTACAAAAGATTTCAAAGATTTCGTAAAGATTTGAAACATTTCAAAACAGTTCAAAGATTTCAATATAAGATTTGTTGTTTATATTCTCGTATATATTTTAAAACTCTTAAGAACGTACATATAATTTTAAACAAGAATATCGTAATAAAAATGTCTTATTCTTCATACTCTTTTAAAATTCTAAAAGTGTATGAATAATTTTCTTGACTTGAATTTAAAAAAATTTACTTTATTTTTTGGAAAAAAGGGAAAATGTTAATTTTTTTTACACTAAATTTAACAAAATTATTCATTCTTTTTTTTAAAACAGATAATGTTAAGCAACAATATCGTAAGAAACAAGATTTGAAAAAAAACATTTCACAAAGATTTCAAAACATTTCAATGATTTTATAAAAACATAAAGGATTTCACAAATGTTCACAAATCATAATGTGAAGGTATTGATTTTATGTGAAAAAGGTCTTTCGTGGATTCCATCAAATGCCGACGTTTTGAGTCACCCTGAGTCAGAAAATATAGTTTTTACGTCGGTATCCGTCTGTCTGTCTGTCGTCGTCGTCGCCTATATACCGGATGACTTTTGAAAGTCTACTCCGATTGGATTGTGCTTTGGCACACAGTTTCAGGGACCAAAAAGAAAGAGCAAGTTCGTTAACCAGCTATTTTGGATAGAAATTCAAAGAGTTAGAGCATTTTCAAAATTTTTTAGACCATTTTTTCAAAGTTTCGAAATTTCAAGGACCACTGTTCGCAGTAATTAAATATTAAAACAATTTCACCTCATGACTTTTTCCGATGAAAGCAAAATTGTCCGAGTTGTAATATTTTCAGAATCATTGAAAAAAGCGAAAATAATTATTTTAAGCCAAATAAAGTTCTATATGAAAAAAAATCAAGAGAAAAAAAACGTCACTTTTCGATAGCCCTACAAGATTATCATGTCGACTTCTTGAGTTTTCTTAAAAAATCCAAAATTTAAATCTTGTTCATACAAAGAATAATTAATTATTACATTCTCATCATAATGTGCAAGTATTGATTTTCTGTGAAAAATGACTTTCGTGGATTCCAACAAATGTCGAGCTTTTGAGGCACCCTGAGTCAGAAAAAGTAGTTTTTACATCGGTGTCTGTCTGTAGTCGTCGTCGTCGTCTGTATACCGGTCAACTACCAAAAGACTAATCGGATTGGATTGTGGTTTGGCACAGAGTTTCAGGGACCAAAAATAAATGTAAAATTCGTTACCCAGCTATTTTGGATAAAAATCTGAAGAGTTAGAGAATTTCAATTTTTCAGGTCATTTTTTTTTTAATTTCGAAATTTTATGGCCGGCTGTCCGTAGCACTCAAAAATTAAAACAATTTATCCAAATGATTTTCTTTGATTCTAGCAAAATTGTCAGATTCATAGCATTTTCAAAATCCCCCAAAATGAGCGAAAATTAATATTTCAAGTCAAATAAAGCCCGATTTGAAATAAAAGACAAGAAAAGAAAAACGTCACTTTTTTATAGTCCTACAAGATTATCATGACGACTTTTTCAGTTTTCTTGAAAAATCGAAAAATCAAATTTTGATTGCACAAAAAAAATGAATTATTACATTCTCATCATAATGTGAAGCTATTGATTTTATGTGAAAAATAACTTTCGTGGATTCCATCAAAGGTCGACGTTTTGAGGCACCCTGAGTCTGAAAAAATAGTTTGTACGTTGGTGTTTGTCTCTCTGTCTGTCGTCGTCGCCTGTATAACGGATAACTTTTGAAAGACTAATCGGATAGAATAGTGCTTTAGCACACAGTTTCAGGGACCAAAAAGAAGGATCGAGTTCGCTCACCAGCTATTTTGGAAAGAAATTTAAAGAGTTAGAGCATTTTCAATATTTTTCAGATCATTTTTTTTCAAAATTTCGAAGCTTCATGGAGCGCTGTTCTTAGTACTAAAAAATTCAAACAATTTATCCTGATGACTTTTTTTGATGGAAGCAAATTGTCAGAGTTATAGCATTTTCTGAATCCCCACAAAAAAAGCGAAAATTAACATTTTAAGCCAATTAAAGCATGATATGAAAATAGTCAGGAAAAAAAAAGTATTACTTTTTGATAGTCCTACAAGATTTTCATGACGACTTTTTGAGTTTTCTGAAAAAATCGAAAATTCAAATTTTGTTCCACAAAAAATAATGAATTATTACATTCTCATCATAGTAGATACCCTGGGCCACAGGGCGGCCTATGATTGGTCGAGAGGCGTGGCCTAAAATAAGGAGTGAGGGTAATGGAGGAGGCGTGGCCTCTCCTGATTGGTCGAGGGGCGTAGTCTAAAAACAAAATAGCGGTTATTCGGGCGTGACCTAAAAAAATGGCGGTTATCCTGCTTGATCGAATAAATTATTCCGAGTTGGAAAAGGGGGGGGCGCATATGATTCCTTCGAATGGATGATTCCCAGCTGGAAGAAGTGGAGGGGGGACCACCTCCTACCTGTGCGAACCTGCGATTTTTCACAAATGGAAACGTTCCACCTCAAAAAGGGGAGGGCGTCCCACCCCCTCCCTGTTGGTCTAAGAGTAGAGGATGTAAGCTATCGAGTTGGAAAAGATGAGAGCTAATTATCACGCAAATTAATTATCCTAATCTTATTTTCCATTGAGGTTGACAAATGACTGTTAAAATAACAACAAAGCTACAATTACAAATAAGGCATGTAATAATAAGTTCAACCTCGCCAACAATGTATGAAATTATGATGGTTGTCAGTTCCATAAAAACGATTTCGAAATACAATTCGATGAATTGCTTTTCAGGTTTTGTCTGAACCTGACTTTTGATGTATGCAGATTTAAACTTAATTATCTGGCGGATTAATTCCGCATTCGGTACGTTTATATTTTCCGAGACTAAATAATTTACAATTGTTTCAATTGTAAATTCGTGTCAACGTCGCCCTGCTGCGTGTCATTGTTAGCCTCGTCGTTGCGTTCCTTGCCGTCTCTCAGAAGTATCGCAATTGTTTACCAATGCGAGATACGGAAAAAATAATAGCGCCATTCGATTCTGCGGAAAAATTACATAAAGAGCATACCTTGGACAATTTACGTTCTTATCCAATTTGTGGTGACACGTAAATAAACAATGATTCTTTATTTATACTTACTCACCAATTGGGTGCATAAAAAAGTTGCAAAAAGCATAATCATTTTTTTTTTAAGAATTCGATATTTGAGAAGGTTTTTTTTCTCTCCTGAAAAATGTATGTCGATGGATCTCCATGCTTTTGCCGCGACGCCCTTCAATTGCAAAAATTACGCTTCAAATTTAATTAATAGTAAATAAAATAGTACTTCCTGGATATTCATGGGCTCACTCATTCTAATCATTGACAGTGATACCAGAGATGGTGATGCATTCACGCGCTTTGACGCGGTTGCTATGGAAACAGCGAAAAGTTGTAGAGGGCAGCACCTCGATATAGGCGAAAAATAGTTAGCTACATATTTTCGGCGTCCCCACTCCTGACCCTTGCCGCATCTAGGTAAAATATCTTTGCTAAGGCCATCGGAAGTGGAATAGGGAATAGAAAGAGACGAGAAATCCAGAAAATCAATCTGTTCTTTTCTAAGGATAGCGATTAGCTGATTGATCCTTTTCTGCCGAGGGCTGGTGTAAGGAGCACGCACGTGCGAGGCATATGAGTCGCACTTTGTCATAGGCACGATATGCGGCTCATATGCGTCGCATGTGCGCCGCACTTCGTGAGAGGCATTATTTATAGCATAAATACATAAGTGAGCAGCGTAGTTTTTAATTATAATTCATATTATTACTATAATTTCAACTATAATTATTGTAAAAATGGTTTATTCACACAAATTGAAACATTCCCAATTTCATCGTAAGCATAAATTAGGAAATTTGTTTGAATAACATTATTGAATGCATTTGTAAAATTTCTTAATGTGGAATGGATTTTATTTATTTAAAATCCATAATTTCATAGTATGTTTCTTTACTCGATCGGTGTAAGATTAAAAAGAAAAGTTTTTGGTTATTCTGTAACTTTAAAAAAAATAAATAACTTCTAACTTTAAAAATTTTTTTCTTCTATCATCTCTGGTTCTTTTTTTGAACATTCAGTATAACCACAAAAAATATTTTCTTACATTCTCACATCAAGTAACATTCTTACAGCAGAGTAACTACACAAAAAATTTTAAACCCATAAAAAAACTATCAAAGAATAAAGTGTAAAAGAAAATAGTTGACAAATATTTCTAAAAATGCTTACACCGAGTGAAGAATTTTATGAAATATTTTGTTATGGTCATCCCGAAAGTTAAAAAGAACAAAAAGAACTTGAAAAAGTTAAGAAGTGAAATAAGCTATTAAACCTTGATCCACCTTAAGAAATTCCAATTAGCCAGAAATCATCGTTTTGTATTTACATAATATTTCAAAAATTTTCAATTTGAATTTGAATTTTTTTAAATATGAAACTGTTGGAATAATTTCATCTTTAAATATTTTTTTATTTTTATAACTTCAATTTGTAGTTCAAATTTCATGTTTAATATTGAATGAAGTTGAAAATCAAATATAAAATCAATTTTCAGAAAATTGGTTAATAAATTTAAAAAATGCGTCCTTAATTTGTAATGGTATTTAAAAACCGTGCGCTGTCGTTGAATAATACATATTATCGATGGGTCCTAAAAGAAAGTACGCAACTCACGGTCACGGATAGAATCTACGTAACTCGCGATGACAAATAGAATCTACGCAACCCGTCGGGACGGATAGAAAATACGCAACTCGCAGTAGCGGATAGAAAATACGCAAGTAACAAAATGCAAGTTTTCAGGAGACCGTGTTGAAAGTTCAATTAGTCTTCACAATTCAAGTGTAATAATTTCAGGGATAATCAATTGTTCCTAGGGATCCTATAATCACCGAAAATTGAACTATATCCTGAACTTTATGTTTAAAACATTTCATAATGTTTTCTATGTAATTGCAATAATCTGGTGTTTGATCTAACTCAAACTTTTTAGAAGTTTCAAATTCAATCGACTTTTCCTTCTCTTCGAGCACTTCCATATTATGTAAGCTTCATCTTTAATATCACACAATTTATGAATTATAAACATTATTCTATATAATATCTAATTATATTAATTCCCTTGAGGTTAGGTTTATTATAATCAAAATGCATATCAATGACAGCAAAACTGGCGCCACGGTGAAGGTCAGAACTATTTCAGCCGAGTTACGTATTTTCATCACGGAATCCACGTGCAAAAACGATTCGCGTGAATTCATTATTGATTCATTAATACGCTTTAAACCAATAAATAGAACAATTGAAGCATTTTATTGCGGCTTTCAACACACTACAACAGTTTTTGACGGTAACTCAAAATCCGAAAAAATTAAGTTACGTATGTTCTATCCGCTACGGCGAGTTGCGTATTTTCTATCCGTCCCTACGAGTTGCGTAGATTCTATTTGTCAGCACGAGTTACGTAGATTCTATCCGTCACCGTAAGTTGTGTACTTTCTTTTAGGACCCATCGATATGATCTTAAGATCTATGCTCAAAATAAAAAGCAATTACAACTAGCTCTAGAGATTGTCGAGAAATACTCTCAGAAGATTGGAATGGAGAATTGGGGTTAGAATAATGCGCCAAGATTTATTTGAAGCGCTCGAAAACCCTATACATTCCTGGGTGTGCCACAGAACTGCATTCAGGACGTGACATCTATAAAGGATACTCTCCGAAGCAGATACAAAAGTTCCATCGAACAGATTTGGTCTTCCGAACTGTCGGCACGGAACAAAGTATATGCAACGAACATGCTTGCCGTCCCGGTTGTACTCAATTCATTTGGAGTGGTACCATGGACGAAGGACGAGCTCACATCCCTCGATATCGGGACACGAAAAGTTGTGCACATGAACAAAAGCATGCACCTTAAATCTTCTGTTCCGCGACTTTACATTTCACGCCGTCAAGGTGGTCGCGGAATACTAAATCTTGAATGTCTTTATAACAGAATTATTCTGGGTACAGCACATATTTATACACACTACAATTGATAGTCCAGAGGTCAGGTTCTTCGGAAAAATCTCCACGAAGCTCGTCATCCAGTTCAGCCAGATCTTTGGGCTTGAGAGAAATCTGAATGTTGATGTTTCTCCGGGTCCTGAAGCATCGCTCTTCCTCGATTGACTGCCTGCTCGCGGTTAGTCTCAGTGTCGCCTCTCTTTCTCTGTTGCCGACTTGATCTGGCTGCGGTTAAGTCGGCGCTCCACTTATATAATCCCTTTTCCGGAGTTCGTCGGAACGGTTTCGCAGACTTTTATGCGAAAAAGGCGAGAGCTCATTGAAGTCCCATTGAAGTCGTTCCGAGAATTGATGCCACGGCAAAGTGGCAGTGGACGGGTGCGTATATTGCGTAATATTAGAAAATGGTTCACACGTCACTGACTGTTTCCGTTCTGAGCGAGCGAATGTTGTGTTCGCTTTAAGGCAAGCTATTTCGGAGCATGCTCGAAATTGGACTTAAATGATATTCTCAATATATATTGAATTAGTTCTTTTATGGATTTTCATTTGTATTATACTTGCTTGGCGACGGCACCGAAAATGTTATATGTTCTTTGCATATTTCTTAAGGCTTAGGAGATCCCTGTAGAAAACTACAATTTTAACCTTTTTGAAGCAAATTTTTTACGGCTATAGTCGTTGAGATTCACAGATTATGAATGGTTAAATCAAAAACAACTAATTAAAAGTTGCAAATTTTGAATTCATAAATTTTAATCCTTCGCACCTGTTAACCGTCTCATTTCTGAGTTCACGTCTTGAGACAAGTTTACGCCGACTTGAAACCACCCTGCTGATACCATAAAGTGAGATATTCAAGTCTGACGAGTTTGTGGGGATAATGGGGAGATTCTCCCCGGGTCTGGAATTTTCGAGGGAGCCCGGATTTTCCGGAACTGTTAGAAATAAAAATTACGTATAGGGACCCGTCATTCCCGCCGGAATGATTCTCCTCGGGCCCGGGTTTTCCTCTCGACGGGCCTGGATACATTATTATCTGTATCTGATTTCTCGTCTCAGTTCTCGGACGCAGGAAAACATTACCTTCTTGAAGTCAAACTCAAGTCGAAATCAAGTCAAAATCAAGTCAATATGAAGTCCGAATACAGTCAAGATTTATTTTAATTTGAGGAATGACTGTTTATCTCAATTTATCGAAATATATCTATTTTTTGTTTAAATATTGTTTAAAGAATGTTCTGAAATTAGCAATTTTCAGAAATGTGTGCATTTTTTTTATTATTGCTTTCCCTACTTGGAAATTGTAATAATCTGAAATAGATTGGTTCAGAATCCACCAGAAATTAGTAGTTTACATCCGAATAAGTGTTAAAACAAAGCGATATATATTTAAATACTACAGTCTGCAATAAACGTCAAAGGCGTAAGAACTTAAATTATGTGAAGATGACCCATATGTTATTGCTATGTGTCATAAATGTAATAAAAGTCTAAATCAGAACACTCTGCTCGGTAAAGTCACGTTATATGCGGGTTCTATGACTTCTAGCTTATATTAGTGAACTGACATGAATCATTGGATTCTTGGAACTTTTTATTCAAAAATTTTCAATAAAAAAGGATTAATTACTATGAAAAATATGAAATTTGATTGAAATAAACAATATTTTCATTTGAAATCTAAAACAGTTGAATTCACCAAAAAAGGCGCACGTCTAATAAAATAATTGAATCCTCAACCAAAATAGATAAATGTTGGGTGTACTTCCGAAAAGGACACATGTCCGATTTTCTTCAGGCTCCGTGTACTTATGTATTTTGACGCGCTGATTACGAATATGATAGTGGAAATTAGCGAATAGTCGATTTTCATGGTAAAAACCATGCAAAACCCATAAAAATTATGGTTTTTTGCGTTTATCTCAGCTAATATGCAAAATAAAAAAAAATGTTTCAAATTGTATAAAATACGTAAATTCATAACTCCATTAGTTTCGGCTTGGTGCCTACTGACGCTATTCACCGCGAGAAGGTTGGAGTTCTTTGAAGAGCATATTTTTTTCAGATTTTTGTAGTTTTTATTTTATTTTTTTTTTAATTTTTAAATATTTTTCAAGTTTTTTTGTTAATTTTTGATTTTTTTTTCTGTTTTTTATTGTAAATAAACAATATATTTATTTGTCCTTTCCCGGATAGCAAATTTTAATGTCGCGAATCAGTTGAAGAAAAGGATCAGTATTTAGTTTTTGGATGCGACGCCGCCACAAAAATTCAGAAAGGTGATCGGCTAAGTTATTTTTTTTTGACTCCACCTCGACACAAAAATCGACGCATCCAACGCCAGGAGGATTCAACATTTTGCTTGTGTGCCCCGGTATCGCTGTTTACAAATTCTTCGGAATGATTCATAGTTTTATGCACATAACCATAGTTCTCTAAATCGATGTAGCCTTTCCAGAAATCAGTGTGGATTTCACTGCCGGCAGCTACATGCTTTTATATTCAAGCTATTAGGGTATTTTTATCCCTTTTGTTATCAGGGCAAATTTCCCTTTACCATTTCCTTTCACCATACCCTTTGTTATTCCCTTTACCATTCTTTCTACCATTCCCTTTGTCATTTCTCTTTGCCATTCCCCTACCCCTTTTCCAGCGCCGTGTGGGGGGCGGGAAGGCGCCCCTGAGACTGGTCCCAAAAATAATGTAAGGTCGTACACCTACCCCCTTTCCAGCGTTGTGCGGGGGGGAGCGCCCCTGTGACTGGTCACAAAAAGAATGTGAGGCCGTACCCCTACCCCTTTTCGAGCGACGTGTGGGGGGCGGGAAGGCACCCCTGCGACTGGTCACAAAAAATGAAAGGCTGTACCCCACCCCTTTTCCAGCGCCGTGGGGGCACCCCTGTGACTGGTCACAAACATCGATTTACTACTGATTTTCTGGGAAACTGTCGTTCCTATAAAAAAATGCTTTAAGCGTAAAATGTGTATTTCGATGGGGTCTACAATTTTTGTTGGAAACATTTTCTTGAATTTTGAACCATTACTGAGATAAATGCAAAAAACCATGATTTTTATGGGTTTTTCGAAACGATCGTTTCAACCTCGATCGCACCTCGTTGTCTATCTCACATGGTAGAAAGAGAGGTCCGTTCGACTTGAGACATCCGAGACCCTCCCCTGATAATCTTTATATTCGCGCCAAAGCCTTTCACACGCATGCGTTCAAAGAACATGACACTTCGTAGTTCACTCCTGTAAACCACGCCCCTTTTCCAGTTTCACCCTCCGAGTGCACTTGGTAAGAAACCTGAACGCTGCCCAGAGCTACAATCGTTTAATGTCTGTTGGAACTAAGCGCTGATACGTCGAATGTGAGGATTCGTTACCCGTCATTGAGTGGTTGGAATCACTAGCCGCGAAAAATAGGTCAGGTTTGAATAAATGAAGATACTCAACACTGTATTTATCCTAGTAATAAAATCGATCGTTTTATTATGAAGTTCTGGTAGCCATGGCAGACATTTAAAGGCTCACATAGAGTATCGATGAACAAACACACAAGTAAGCTTATCACTTAACATTTCGTCACAGCCGAACACAAACGCACGCATCGCAATCACGAAAGTGGAGTTACGTTATCTCCGAGATTCTAAAAAGTTTGTAAGTCCAAAACTGTACAATAAACGAAAATACAAGAGTCGCACGTTCAAGCTTGAACGGCGCGCGCCGAGATACAATATTCTGACGTTTTCGTGCTCTGCATCTATATATAAAAGCACGTTATGTGCGGGTTTTGTCGTTACTTTTAGCGTTTAACCAATAGAAATACTGACGTCACTCAATTCAACTCCCAAATAACCAATCATAAATTAGGTCACTTTACTCCTCCTTTTGACAGTTCGAGTATTTGGGTCCCAAGTTCGACTTTTCGACAGGATGCACGTCATCATCAACATTAACGAAATTGAAACCTGATGCTATACTTAAAACTAACTTCTCTCATTTGTAATAAATCTATTATTTTGTTGATATTCGTGTATCATTATTAATCATCTTAATAGTTGCTCATTTCTTACATATTCTGATTTTACTTTCAGCTTTTTGAACTTTTCCACTCGAGAAATTACTAGTCTAGACAGTATTTACTAAAGGGGTCTTAGCGCGCTGAAACTTCAGTTCTCAAAATGGCGCATGCCGTTACACTAGCCACGCGCAAGTAAAAAAGCTGAGCGAATCAGAACCCACCGCTTAATTTCTCCATGTTAGATAAATAAAGCGGCAAATGTAAGTGATTTTAAAATGCAAAATGTCAGAATTAAAATTTCTTGTAATATTAAAATATACAAATACTTCAATTCTAATCAAATGTATTGTAATATTGAAAATGGGTACATGAAAATACGGATTAACTATAATTTTAGGTTATGTGTTTCATAACCTCTTCCTGGTGACATATATGTGTGTAAAATAAAAAAAAAATTAATGGGGAAAGTACTGAATAAATGAAATTATATAATGGAGTGACCGCGACATATAAAATGATGATTATTATGTTTTATTTATTTAAAAATATTTTTCCTTGAATTTGGAGGAAAATTTGATCGAAAGATATTAAATATTCATTCACAATTATAAATACTCTTGTTCACTCCTTTTTTTTACAATTTGTATTACGTTCGTAATATAATTAATACATGAAGGGTGGAACGGGAGAAGGTTTCAAGTGGAATTTTTTTAAAGAACAGGTTCTTTTTTAGAAAATTCCCAAAAATTCAAATACACACCGAGTTTAAAGGATTTGCTTGAAATCGTATTTTTGATGGTAGTAGTACGTATGTCAAAGTGGCTTTTTCATATCCATTAAAAATAAAGACTTTTATGATCAAGGTATTTGTTAATGTTATTATTTATCATTACCTGAATACGATCAACTTTATGTCACACTGTGACACCGTCTCATTAAAAATTGATATCCTGGAAAGTGAATAAATTTTTTCGACAAAACTTGTTTTCTCCGTGTTTAATAACTGAAAATCTCGTCGGGGAAATTTAATAATTTGAAAAACAAAATAACAAATACAATTTTTGTGACAATTTTAAGACGATTTACAGAAACCATAAAATTCTAACCTCAAAAGTAATACTCAGTTTTCTCCGAAATTATTTTTTTATGAAACTTTTGCCCTCTGTATTCAGTAATCGTTCCACCGTTTATATGTAATATGAAATCACATTAGAAATCTCTCTTATTCTTAGCAGACTTTTTAAAGTAATGATAAATGTTGTTGGCGAAACCCCATAAAATATTGCACAGATATATATTTATATGTAAAAGGAATGACGAAATTTTATAATATCAGACAGTATTTTCTACTTCATGACATTTCCAAGATGAACTGAATCTTGATTTCTTATCGTGAATTATCTCCATGAATATAAAATTTATCTCGCACACATATTGTTCATCGCGAAAATAACACAAGTTTTAGTATAATAATCGCAGGCAAAAAAATCAGTGCATCAAAACAAATAATTCGCTACTTAAACTATTTGTGCTTTCCTAAAACACAGGTTTTTTTCTTTCCTGACCTGTAACCACATTTACGAATTTTTCCATATAAATGTCATAGAGTTGTTCCAACTTGATAAATCGATTTGTATCTCAATTTGTCCCGTCAACAAAAAGTTGGATTAACAAATATTTTTAATTGTCTTTAGTATTGTGTCAACGATTTCAAATTGTCCGCCAGTACGAGTAAGTGTGATACGTGTATAAAGAAAATGATGAAATCCAAATTTTACAAGATTTTAGTCTCACAACTGTTAATGAACCATATACTGATTATTTCGAAGTATGCTTCCTTTCTATTGTGTGTCCCTTGTAGCAATATTAGAGGCGGCCGGAGCAAGGCGGGACAAAGGCACTACTTCTCAATTTGTATTTTACATTCGTAAAAAATTGTTTTGCCATATTGAATTCTTTACGAAATTAAAACATAAAGGTTCACACTTCACATTATATAAAGAACAATTTACATTGAGGCTAGTTTGAGCGCGCCTAGGGCGCGCACCTATTGGATCTCGCGCTTCGCGCTCAATAATGTATTCACCTCGCGCTACGCGCTCGGACACATGTGCCTGACGTTTTAAGCTCGGCAACAAAGTCCAAAATCTTAAACTATATGTCATATGGCGAAGCATTCTAGGGGTAGATTTTCTAAATTATGATACTGTAGAGGGTATGCATTTTTACAATTCACGCTAATATTGTAATACAACATCAATTAGAACAATTTTGCGTGAAACCAATCCTCTTTTCACCTGCAAAGTAACAAAATGATCGGCGCCGGACTCCAACCTAACGCCCCCTGTAAGTAGTTAAGTTTTAAACCGAAAAAGGTTTTTCTGTCGCTATTCACGATTAGCGAAAATCTTGAAAATTTGATAAAATATTGATATCAGAAGAAAAAACCTGGCACCAAAGTCAAATTCAAATGATGATTCGAGCAAGAACTGATTTAAATAACCTGTCAATTCCAGATTTTTCCGTTTTTCTTTCCAACCCTACTAAAAAAACTCAGAAATCGTCACAAATGGTCAGAAGTTCTGACGATTCCTGAACATCCTGACATTCCTGACGAGTCTGACTATTTCTAAAGATATGCTCATTCACATTCGATCAGGTAGCTCGTCGGCTAGGACCGCAGGTAGGCCAACCCGAAAGGATTAAAAATTGAAAATAATTTTTTTTTTCAATGTTTCATATACAGATTCAAAAGTTGGAAATTCAGAATCTAAGGGTTTCGACGATTTCAGGTACTTAAAAATTTTCCTAAAAAATTTAAAATTGGGATAAATATAATGTATCTTGTAAAGAGAAAGAGATACGTCAAAACGACAAAATTTTCAGATTCACCTTCTGAATCGTTTAATTAATATATAATAAAAGGATTATCCTTCGAACCCAAGCTCTGACGATCTCTGAACATTTCTCATGAATTCTAACTTTTCCTGACGATTTCTATCGAGAAACGTAACAAAAGTGGCCAGAAATGGTCAGAAGTCCTGATTTTTTTCTGACGATTCCTGACTTTTTTTTAGTAGGGAAGAGGTATTCATCTTCAAGAATATGGAAAACCTCAAAAGTGTAAAGTTTTGAACTGAAATTTGTCATATTGCAGGATTAATATGTAAAGAGAAGCTCAAATTCTTAATAGAACTAGCCAAAATTAACCGTTCGTGCTCAATTTCATCACGAAAATAAATAAAAAAGTCGAATTTAATTCTGCCTGGATGAATATTTCATCCGGAAAAACCTTGAAAATGTATTTCTTATGTTTACAAAATTTCGAAAAAATATGAAGAGTACAGTGTCAGATTATTCCACACGTGGAGAGTCATATTTTGTCAATGAAAACAAATAATCTGCCAATTTCAAAGAATTGTAAGTAAGTGGAAAAAAATTGTATCATTCATATTGAATTTACTGAAATTTTCTCGCTATAATAAGGAAACTTCTCTTAATCACATGAAACTTTCTCAAATCATATAAGATTTTCTGTAAAATCCATAACAAAGTGTTGGAAAATAAACCGATTTTTTTTCTAAAGGAAGGGTAATTACCCAGTGGACACCAAATTTGACGATGTCTTTACGACATCGTTACGACATCTTCACGACAACTTTAGGACATCCTATGTCCATGTCGTTAAGGTGTCTTTATGATAACGTAAAGGCATCGTCAGATCGTACAAGTACATAGGATGTCGTAAAGTTGTGGTAGAGATGTCGTAACGATGTCGTAAGACTTCGCCAAATTTTGTGCCCACTGGGTAGTCCAGGTAATTTTTTGTAAAAACAAGTGCGCCTCAATCGAAAAAAATCTCCCTAAATGTTCTCCGAACCTAATAACATTTTCCAAACAAACTTTTCAGGATTCGGGAATTTTATAATTCGATAATTTTCTTGTTCGGATATTTTATAATTGAGCAATTCTTTGTTGGGAATTTTCAAATTTTGAAATATTGTAATAATGTGAGGCATTTTAGGCGCTATATTGGATCTGCCATTTTGAATGCATGACTTTTGACGCCAAATTCTAAATCAGCGACCTCAAACCCCCCTTGTACTAAGATTCATACAAATATGTAAAAATTTAGAAATTTTAGGCGCCATATATGATCCGCCATATTGAATTTATGAATTTTGACGTCAAATGTAACGATCGACTATTGCGTCTGCTCCTCGCTCGATCACATTCGATTAAATTAATCGAATCTTTTATGCGGGATCTTTTGAATAAGTTCGATGTAATATTTATAATGCTTTGAAGATGGACGATTTTAGAATCCTGCGAAAAGAGGAGTTCTCACGTACAGAACTCATAATAATTAGGAAAGGACCTCGGGAAAGAATGCAAAATTAGTTAGGGAATAAGGTATTTTATTTACCTTTAGAATAAACTCAAAATGTGTCTATGAGTGGTCAAGGCAGCTGTATATTGTAAATTTAGTTTTAAGTTTTCTTGTAAGTCCCTGAATTTGATTGTAATAGAATTAAGGAAGAGAAACCAAGTCTGGATGGTAGGATAGAAATAAATGATTTTAGAGAGGCTCTAAAGTGGCCAGAGTTAAGGGGATTTATCAGCATTATAAAATGGATTGGCAGTTTCCGGTCGCACATTTGAATATTTTTGTCTGATTTTTCGCATACCTCATCTACATGTGGGTCTCTTTTGTTGCTAAGTCTCGGGTTTTCGAAAAAACGTTTCTATTTTACGTTATTAATAAAAAGAAAAGAACAACAGAAAAAAATGCAGTGCTTCTCAGCACTAGCTAAGTGTGTATTGTCGAGATCTAGCCAATCGACCCTCTTCAAACTTAGGATGCATACACCCCGGAGCGCGAGTGGAGACTCGCGATCGTGTCGAATTACCCGAAACGAATCACCGTTTCATTGTTATGAGATACAGGCCGGTTCAAAAAACTGAAATTATGAAAGCATCGCGTGATTCAATTTTAATTAGCAGAAATAGTTTCTTCATGTAATTTCAAGAAAGTAAAAAAAAAAGATTCATGAAAATCGGATAATATTTGCAGTAATAATAGAAATGTTGAAGTGCACACGCTAGTATGATAAGATGTACCGCGGTATGGGAGGAAATGCATTTTTTTCGTCCAAAAGGTCTACAGCCTTCAATTTTGCCCCAATCCGCAATTAATTTTTTTTTCGGAGTCTGCGCTCTCCTATTGCCCTACCGTGATGCAACTCTTTGCTCTATTTTCCCGTATGCAAGGAGTTCTGCTCACGAGAAGGATCTTTATCTGTAACCCGCTGATTACAACTGCCCCTCTTAAAATATTCCGACGAAGACATTTTTGAGGATTATAATAATAATAATAATAAAAAAAAAAGTTGACAATAAAATTTACCGACATATTTTTCACGGCGCTCCTCCTCCCATTTGTCCTGTCTTCTCGGAGAATTTTAATCCCCCGTTGTGGTAGATCTTATTTCTGTGAGGGTTGGTTAGTGGATCTTTGTAGTGTCCGGTCCATTCCGGTGTTATGGCCAAGTTTGAGAAGGCGACCATTCTCGATATTGTCTCCAACTGCTCGTTGTCTCTCGAGGTTTAGTGGCTCCAGGTTTCATTGCCATCTCTCTCGCATTCCATCCGACCCTCTCAGCGTAGGCCTTGTTGTGTAGGATCAGCAAATGTTCCCTATTAGGGTCAGGTAGAATCTTCGCTGCGTCCTCCGTTTCTGCTGCTGCAGTTTTGTCAGGTTGTAAATTTTCCTTCTCTCTATTTATTGTACTCGTGCTTGGAAGGAAAGCACGTTCAGCTGGCTTGAGATCTTTATCTTGGAAGATATTTTCGACTAAAGCTTCGTGTCGACTCTTCCTAGGTGTGTAGATCCCTTTTCTGGCTATTGTATTTATTCTCTCTTGAGTGTTGGCCTTTCACTCTTTTTCCGCTTCACACTCTTCCGCTCTATGATGTTCTGTCTCTTCTTGCTGTACCTGTTCTTCTCCTGGCTCAGCCTCGGCGTAATCGAGGGCGTTGATTTGGACTTCCCTCATTATTTCTCGATCCAAATCCAAATTTTCTAGTGCTGGCATAATGATTTCTTCACCATTAATTTCTGTGGGTAGTGGATCTTCATTCTCCCTTGTATTGGTGAGATCGTGTGTATCAGCGCCTTTATCTTTGGCTCTCTTCGCGACACGCAGAACGTTAACTTCAGATATTGTAGTATTCTGAAGTTTTCTTGCTTTTCGTCGATTTTCAGTAATGAAGCGTGGCCTTGTGGTTGATTCAGGGTGTAGGAGAATATCGGCGATAATGCTATCCTTCTTTCCAATCTCCAAGTTGCACTGTATTGCTACATTGCAGATTGTGTCCAGGGTTTCGTGTTGGCTTGCTGCGTCTGGCATGGTCGATGTTAAAATCGGTACTGAGCTGTGCTAGGTTTTCCGCTTTACCTTTTGGCCCTTCAGGTACCGATTTTTCGGCAGCTTCGTCAGCCCTTCCACTTACATTTTCTTGTCGATACTTCCGCAGATTATTGGCATGGTATTGCCCTCTCTCCTTGTTTTGTTCATCATTCCATAGAATGTAAACATTATTGGCGATCTTCTTCTTGACGGTGTAGGGTTCTTCATACAACGAGAGAAATTTAGCCATGGCACCTGTTAATGTGTTCGATACATTACAGGCCTTAACCAATACTCTTCCTCCGATCATATACATCACGCCCTTTTTATTTTTATTGAGGAGTGCGAGTTTCTTCTCTCTTCTTCTTTATCGGTCCACCATCTCTTGGGTTTGCGTCCCCAAAGCGTCTCGTAGGGGTTCACTTCAGTCGTATCGTGGTGCGCCTCATTAAGAATAGTCTCTACGTTGTCCAGTTGGGCGAGCCCACGATGTCCCACTATCTGACAAAACTTTGCGAGGGACTCCAACATTTTCCGCGAATTCGTCGAGTTTGCTTATCGCCGCCTCACTGGTTGCTTTCTTCAATGGATACAATTTCGTATATTTTGAAAAGGTATCAATCATGACAAGCAAATACTCGTAATCATACTTTGTTTTGGTGAGAGGTCCAAGAAAATCTATCGATACGAGCTCGAGTGGTACTTGGGATAGTACTGGGTCTTGTAAAGCTTGAGACGCTTGCGTAGATACCTTATTTCGTTGATACGAATCACATGCAGCTACCGTATTTCGTGTTAATTTTGCTAAACGTGAACTGTAAAATGATTCACGAAGCAGCTTGTAGGTCTTCTCAGTCCCAGGATGTCCACATGATACGTGACATTCTTTTATTAAGAATTTAGCGGATTCCACAGGTACACAAATGCGGTACTCGTTGCCATTCACGTGGTATAAAGTATCATTTATAAGTTTGAATCTTTTGAACTCATCCCTATTTTTCGCAATCTCTTTTCTTATATCAAGGGCTCTTTTGTCTTCCCTTTGTTGTTGGGATAGGTTTTTTATTTTCTCTTCAATGTCTTGACTCCATTCATAGGTTAAAGTATTGATAGTAACTCTGGTTTCTCCGTAATTCTTCTGATAGCCTTCCTCGTTGTCCTGAATGGCCAGAATCCATCTTGTCAGGCATGCATTAACAAATTTGCAAGTTTTTAGAAAAGCTAATGCCAGGTGATCGGTGCGATTAATTATCTCAGCTCCATGTAGATAAGTACGAAAGTTTTGTAGAGCCCATACTATAACTAAAAGTTCCTTTTCGGTAGTAAAATACATTAATTCAGGACCCTTTAAAGTTCTGCTAGCTAGAGTAAATATCTCTTTTTCCGCATCTTCATTTAATTGGTAAAGCACTGTACCGAGAGCATAGTTACTAGCATCCGTCTCTAAGTAATACCCTTTCCTGGGATCTGGAAAATATAGCATGATTGATGTTCCGAACAAATTTTTCATTCTTTCAAAACTATGCTGCGCTTCCTCATCCCATTTCCACGGTACTACTTTTCTTATCAGCTTCAGTAAAGATACAGTTTCCGCTGCGTGTTTATCGCTGAATTTTGAGTAGAAATTAATTAAACCCAAAAATCCTCTTAACTGTTTTACGTTCTTTGTCGCTGGGAAATCGTGGATACAACTTATCTTCTCTGGGTCCGGTTTCACTCCTTCCGTTGTTAGAATAAATCCGAGAAATTTCGTTTCTTTTTTAAAGAAATAAGATTTCTCAAGATTAGGAGTGAGGTTATGTGCCTCCAATCTCTTCAAAATTTCGTCCAGATGTTCCAAATGTTGCTGATTGTTTTCCGACGTGTCCAAGGTCTTTGTTTCAGGCTTCATTCACTCTGCTCACATTCTTTTTATAAACTATTTGTCGCCAAACTTTTCTGTAATTTCGTGTAAACATACACAGAGAGAGAGAGAGAGAGACCGCCCTGTATTCTACTTAAGCCTGTACACAAACTCTTAGAAAGCTTCAGAGTTAAGGGCGTTGGAACGGGATACGAAAAATGCACAACATTTGTGGAAGTACCCTAAGATGCGGCATTTGTACGCGTGAATCCATATCATTTCAGAATAAGAGCGGTTGGGAGAAATAACGCAAAGATATTCGTTCGATCAGTCTAAAGGGGACTCCAAGGTAAAAGAATAGGACGTGAATAAATATTTTTCCCGAAAGAGGTGAAAATATTTTATTGAAATGAGTTAAGAGAAGCAAGACTTACTTGTTGGAGAAAAAGTCCGTTTACTCAACGAAGCGCCACTTCTCAACAAAGTTTCGTGAAAATTGTTTCGACTGCACTGGACTGGCATCTGCTGCAAAGGTGCCTTCAGTTGCTTGACGCTAGAAGTCGGTAAGGTGGAAAGTCTAGGGCGCGAATTTCAAATTTGATTAAAAACTAAGAATTTTATTTTCAAGTTTTATTTGATTACCTGTACATTGGCTTAACTAATAAAATACTTTTAGAACCGAATTTTTAATAGAAGTATATATTTTCTTTTCTTTTTTAAATATTGGACAAATTTACTTACTTAGGAAATAATAGTTATTTGTGATACAAGTGCGCAAAATAGGTGATTGTGTGCGAGTTTGTATTTTGCACCATAAGCTGGAGGCTCGAAGAATAAGTTTGTGGTTAGCGCACGAGCGAAGCGAGTGCGAAAATGTAGACGAGTACTTCGAGCCGCAGGCGAATGATGCAATTACACGAGTTAGCAATCACCTATGCGCACCTATATCACACGCTATTTTTTGCAAACCCCGTCCGAAAAAGTTGTGTTAGGAGGAGTTAACGAAAAATACTAATCTTAAAAGAAAATATTTTTAAATGTAGAGAAATTCAATTTAAAAATAATTTTAAATTAGTTCATTCAATTATAATTGGTATAAATCTATGATTAGCCCCACAAATTTTTTAATATTGACCAAGAAAAACACCTGAACGATTAATAAATAAATTGAATTTATTAATACGCCCTGATATACCATCAACTTTAACTCCCATTGAAGGAATAGTAAATTAACGAATTACATTATCAGACCTTACTAATATTCGAATTTGTAAATTTATAGGTAAAACTAAACGATTATCACCATCTTATAATCGAAACTTATTTAACTTATCTCAATCTCTTAATATAAAAGATTCAAAATTTACATTTTTAAACTAGGGAATTTCATACCTTCAATATCATTGATGCCCAACTCTCATTAAAGATATTAATGCTTTAATTGATGAAATGGAATTTCATAACGAATATGAACCAGGGTAATCAGAATATCGTCGAGGTATTCCTCTTAATCCTAAAAAATGTTGAGGGAAAAATTTTAAATTTACTTCAATAAATATTGAATAAAATTGAATTTTTAACCATTTTTAATTTAATGTTAAACCTGTAATTGAAAGATAACAATGAATAGCCCCTCCAATAACTCCAAATACTGCTCCTATGGATAAAACATAATGAAAATGTGCAACAATATAATATGTATCATGTATAACAATATCAATAGATGGATTAGCTAATGTCTCTCCAGTTATTCCACCAATAGAAAATAAAAAAATAAATCCTATAGATCATATAATTGATAAATTAGAATTAATTTTTTATCCATATATAGTTGCTAATTATCTAAAAATTGTAATACCCGTAAGAATCGCAATAATTATTGTTACTGATGTATACTATGCTTAAGTATCAATATCTAGCCTTACAGTAAATATATGATGCCCTCATACTATAAATTCTAATATACCAATTGAAATTATTGCATATATTATTCCTAATGAAACAAAAGTATTTTTTTTTTCACATTCTATATCAATTATATGACAAATTATACCAAAAACAGGTAAAATTAAAACATAAACTTCTGGGTGACCAAAAAATCAAAATAAATGTTGATGTAAAACAGGGTCTCCTCCCCCTGTTGAATCAAAAAATGAAGTATTTATATTATGATCAAATAATAATATAGTAATAGCTCCGGCTAAAATTGGTAAAGATAATAATAATAAAATAGTTGTTAAAAAAATAGATCATACAAATAAAGGGATTTGATCTATTTCTAGTAAGGTAATGATCATAATATAAGTCATCCTAGATGACCTAAATTTGAAGATATAAAGGAGGCTAAACAGTTAATCCTGTTCCAGCTCCTTGATCAACTAATATCCCGGCTAATAGTAAAAATAAAGAAGGGATTAAAAGTCAATATCTTATATTATTTAATCGAGGAAAAGCTACATCAGGAGGAGTTAATAATAATGGAACTAAATAATTTTCAAACCCTCCCAGTATAATTGGTATGACTATAAAAAAATTATTACAAAAGCATGAGCAGTAACAATAGAGTTATAAATTATGTAATTTCCAATTAATTGTAAAGGTACACCTAATTCTATTCGAATAATTATTCTTAATCCTGAACCAATTATTCCAGATCAAATTCCAAATATAAAATATAATATTCCAATATCTGTATGATTAGTTAAATATAATCATTTCAAATTTTTTTCATTCATTTGAATATTTTTAATAATAATATATCATCTTTTCATTGTAAATGAAAATTTTTTATATAAACTAAAAATTACTTCAAAGTTAAATTAAAAAAATATGAAAATAAATAAGTAATATGTCTGATTGAAGTAATAAATTGTAAGTTTATTCATGAACATAATAAATATTTTAATACTAATTATAATAATTATATAATTAGTAATTATATATATATATTCGGTTTTGATTCCTTAGGAATCGAACAGAAGGGCCTCTCACAAAGCCACCGAACGCGTCCTCGGGTTGCGTATAGAGGGTCCCTGTACCAAGGGTTTCTGCTGAATATGGTTACAATAATTAATAAGCAGTCGCGGACAATTGTAGTTTTTATTCAAGCCCATAACGTTTTTGTGTTTTTGGAAAAATGTTCATTCATTTATTTCTGTCAAAAATTCATTTATGATATTTTTGCCGTAATAGAGTAGCAGTTTTCATTCAATCCAATTACGTTTTTGTGGTTTTGAAAAGAATTTTATAAAAATTTATTTCAATGATTTATTTCCGATATTTTGACAATTTCCATATTTTTTTTTTTAATTTATTTTCAATATTTTTGCCGTAGTAGAGGAGCAGTTTTTATTAAACCCCATAACGTTTTTGTGGTTGTGGAAAAATTTTAATCATTCTTTTTCTCCAAATTAATTGTCATTACTTTTGCCGTAGTAGAGGAGCAGTTTTTATTGAAGTCCATAACGTTTTTGTGGTTTTGAAAAAATTTAGACCAAAAATTTTATTTCAATAATTTATTTCTGATATTTTTGCCGTAATAGAGTACCAGTTTTTATTCAAGCCGATAAAGTTTTTGTGGTTTTGGAAAAATTTTAATTAATTTATTCCTTTCAAAAATTCAATTCCCATATTTTTGCCGTGATAGAGTAGCAGTTTTCATTCAATCCCATTACGTTTGTGTGGTTTTGGAAAAATTTTCATAATTTTTTTTTTTTTTTTTAATTAATTTCCGATATTTTCTCCATGATAGGGTAGCAGTTTTTATTGAATCCCATAACTTTTTTGAGGTTTTGGAAAAATTTTCAGCAAAAATTTTTGTTTTCAGTTCAATTTCCGATATTTTTGCCGTAATAGAGTAACAGTTTTTATTAAAGCCCATAACTTTTTTGTGGTTTTGGAAAAATTTTCATACATTTAAAAAAAAAATTAATTTCCGATATTTTTGCCGTAATAGAATAGCAGTTTTTATTGAAGCCCATAACGTTTTTGTGGTTTTGGAAAAACTTCCATACATTTGTTTTTCAATGATTCCTTTCCGATATTTTTGACGTAGTAGCGTACCAGTTTTTATTGAAGCCCGTAACATTTTTATAGTTTTGAAAACATTTTAATAATTCTTTTTTTTAATTAATTTCAAATAGTTTTGCCGTAATAGAGTAGCAGTTTTCATTGAATCCCACTACGTTTTTGTGGTTTGGGAAAGAATTGTATAAATTTTATTTCAAAATTTATTTCCGGTATTTTTGCCGTAATAGAGTAGCAGTTTTTATTCAAGCCCATAACGTTTTTGTGTTTTTGGAAAAATGTTCATTCATTTATTTCTGTCAAAAATTCATTTCCGATATTTTTGCCGTAATAGAGTAGCAGTTTTTATTGAATCCAATACCGTTTTTGTGATTTTGGAAAATTTTTCATAAAAAATTTGTTTACAAAAATTAATTTCCGATATTTTGATCGTAATAGAGTAGCAGTTTTTATTCAAGCCCATAAAGTTTTTGTGGTTTCGAAACCATTTTCATTCATTTATTTCTTTCCAAAATTCATTTCCGATATTTTTGCCGTAATAGAGTAGCAGTTTTCATTGAATCCCACCACGTTTTTGTGGTTAGGGAAAGAATTTTATAAAATTTTATTTCAATGATTCATTTTCGATATTTTTGCCGTAATAGAACACCAGTTTTTATTGAAGCCCATAACGTTTTCGTGGTTTTGGAATAATTTCCATTTATTTATTTCTTTCTACAATTCATTTCCTATATTTTTGCCTTAATAGAGTAACAATTTTCATTGAATCCCATTACGTTTTTGCGGTTTTGGAAAAATTTTCAGCAAATATTTTTCCTTCAAATCATTTTCCGATATTTTTACCGTAATAGAGTAGCAGTTTTTATTGAAGCACATAACGTTTTTATGGTTTTGGAAAAATTTTCATACATTTTTTTTTTTATAATTTCCGACATTTTTGCCGTAATAGAGTAGCAGTTTTTATTGAAGCTCACAAAATTTTTGTGGTTTTGGAAAACTTTTCATAAAAAATTGTATTACAATATTTTATTTCCGTTATTTTTGCCGTAATAGAGTAGCAGTTTTCATTGAATCCCATTACGTTTTGGTGGTTTTTGGAAAGAATTTTATAAAATTTTATTTCAATGATTTATTTTCGATATTTTAGCCATAATAGAGTAGCAGTTTTTATTGAAGCCCATACCATTTTTGTGGGTTTGGAAAAATTTTCATACATTTAAAAAAAAAATTAATTTCCGATATTTTTGCCGTAACAGAATATCAGTTTTTATTGAAGCCCTTAACGTTTTTGTGGTTTTGGAAAAACTTCCATAAATTTGTTTTTCAATCATTCCTTTCCGATATTTTTGACGTAGTAGAGTACCAGTTTTTATTGAAGCCCATAACGTTTTTATGGTTTTGAAAACATTTTAATAATTTTTTTGTTTTTTTAATTAATTTCCGATATTTTTGCCGTAATAGAGTAGCTGTTTTCATTGAATCCTATTACGTTTTTGTGGGTTTGGAAAAATTTTCAGCAACAATTTTTTTATTTAAATCAATTTCCGATATTTTTGCCGTAGTAGAGTAACAGTTTTTATTGAAGCCTGGAATGTTTTTGTGGTTTTGGAAAAACTTTCATAACATTTTTTTTCTCTTATTTCCGATATTATTGCCGTAATAGGGTAGCAGTTTTTATTGAATCCAATAACGTTTTTGTGGTTTTGGAAAAATTTTCATAAAAAATTTGTTTACAAAAATTAATTTCCGATATTTTTACCGTAAAGAGTAGCAGTTTTTATTCAAGCCCATAACTTTTTTGTGTTTTTGGAAAAATTACACTGGTTTACAAAAAAAAAAAAAGGTGAGGACTATTTGACAAGACCACTTTATCCTCATGTATTTTGACGCGCTGAATAGGAATCCGAGGTCTATTTACCTCCATCACGTCAGGTTCAAGGTAATTTCAAGGTCCAATACAGGAAAAGCCGTGCAATAAACTTCAGAAACCTTCTACATATGTTTTTAGGGTCGCTGAATCGAAATCCGAGTTCTATTCACCTCCACCGCTTCAGGTTCAAGGTCATTTCAAGGTCAAAGAAAGGAAAAGCCGTGCAATAAACTTCAACAACCGTTTTGGGGTTGCTGAATCTCGCTTGCTTGACAAATTCAGGTTTACATGCCACCCAGCGCCACCTACTACTCAGCTTACGCCAAGAAGCAGCGTGAACTAACGTCAATGCATGGGGCTGGTTGAAACCTACGTGTAATCGGTAAATAGAATAATTTGCCATTTCTTCTTTTCAATTGATCATTATATTATAAAGTTTAAAAACATTTACCTTCCTAATAATATTATTATCTTGAAGTATTACAGCTAACTTGACTTGATTTTTAACATTCTCTAACTTCATCAATTACCGACGCGCAACTTCTGAGAAATGCCGAAAACTGCGAAATAACTCTCGGGACTAGTTCTACCGGCCAAAAGGGCGCTTTTAGCAGCCCGATTTTGACGGAGTCTCTTATTCCATTACATGAGCAATCTCATGAATAGAAGCAATCATCATCCTTGGAAAAAGACAGGTCAACTTTCTCGATTTCCCCTCTTTTACTATTCCCTATTCCACTTCTGACGGCCGTAGCTAGCGGTCCAGTATTATATGTAGATGGTTAGATGGCATAGAATGATAAAATTTTGCACACAAAAAGGTCCAAAACTTAATGAAAAAATAAAAAATTTTCATTTGAAAAATTCGGACAAAGTAAAAAATCGTGTACGACAACTCACAGAAGCCCTAAAATGAGGACATGTCCGGGAAATAATACGTAATATAGTGTAATCCCGTAACAGGATTTGAATTTCGAGAATTAAAAGGACGCAAAACTGTCGCAAAATGTATGCTCTGGTACAAAAAGTTATAAAATATGAATTAAAATGGACTAGAAAGTCACAGGTACCTAATTAATTGATAATTATCGCAATATACGCGTACAAAACCGCATATCATACCTGGAGTGTAATAATGGCCACCAGCGCTATAATCATATTTCTTCTGTAGAATCCTCAGCTTGGCTGCCATTGGTTGTCAGCGTTAGGGCGCAGTCCCATGGAGGTAGATTAGTAGAATATTGGAACAGCTTTGACCAATGAGGTGACTGCTAGAGCTTGTCCAGTCACCTCATTGGTCTGCTGGAGCTTGTGCAGTCACCTCCTTGGTCAAAACTGTTCCAATATTCTACTAATCTGCGTCCATGGGACTGCGCCCTTAGTCCTTCCGTTGATTATTTGGATTAAAATCAAGATCGACGGAAAGGGTTTTAACACTATGACAACTAATGATTTTAGAGAAAAACTAAATTTTTTTTTAGGTTTGAATGATTTTTTGACAATTGTTCACAATGTTAGCAAGTTTATTTAATAATAAAAATATATAATCCAAGTTTCAAAGAGAAGTCTCAATTCTTGTTTTATTAATAGGCATTAATAAAATTATGAATTAAATTATTTGAATATCAGTTCTCGATTAAAAGTTACTACCAGCTGTGATGAACTTATTATTGAAAGGTAAAACTCTAAATCTTTAAACAGAAAATGTTCTAAGTCTGAACTCAGATTCATATAAAAGTTTTCTAAGTCCACAATTTTTAGCAAAGTGTCGCAGGTTTTTATTTAAAGCTGGTAGAGAAATCGACAGAAAACTGAAACTTTCCTCTCTGAGAAAATCAGTCGATCCCTCGATGAAAGCAAAATCTGGGTGGAATTTACCCCGCGTGCTGAAATCTTATCCAATCAAGATCTAAAACAAAGAAATACTAATTATTTCTAGCCAATTGAAGTTTAGGTCAAAGCATAAGATCTACACCTTCGAAATCATGCATGTCCGAACTTGTTTCTGTCATCTTCAACGCACAATCCGCGAATCATCTCATTGCTCTAAAAATTCATTAACTTAATGACAGGTTAACGAGTGCTGAGCTCGCGTCATCAAAGCTTCTTGTCACTATAAATTAATACGCATATTCCTTATTTCTAAAAATGTTTGAGCCTTCTCTAGATTGCCGACTGATTCTACATTTGCTTTTAGGAAATTGATTCTATTCTATGCATATTATTCTTGAGCTCGCCATTTATAAATCCTTATTTTCATTATAAAATCTTATCATTTATTGAGAGAAGGAAGAATTTTCATTAATAAATTCAACAATTCCTGAAGAATTGTTAAGGCCTTAATCATTATATCCATATTATTAAATATTCAGAAATATTTGAATCAGCGGCCATGTTATTTTTGGCGCCAACTATAATTTTAACTTCCGAATTAGAGTATTATACGTTTCCAACCCTGACCGACAAACACCGACAAGATATCCAAGGTACACGTATTACATTATATACACGTATTGAATTTATAATTAAAGCGACTCATAATTCTCATAAATCTATCATCTCTTGCTCCCTACCACAATTTGAGGCTCATTTAGGGCCCTCCAAATATCGAAAAACGGAATTCGTCAGATTATTTGTTTTTTTAAAAAACGTACTGTGTTGTGCCAGCTTAACGTTATGAAAAATGCCACAACCAGTAAATGAAACTAAATTTTACCCACGACATAATTTAAGGCTCATTTAAGACTCCAGTAACAATATAAGTAAAGCGTAAAAAATTGTTTAAACATACATCGTTGAAACAAATCTTTTAAACTTGACTTATGTTATTTCGGGAGCCTTAAATGAGCCTTAAATTATGTCTATGGTAGAATTTATTTTTATCCACTGGTTGTGGTATTATTCATAACGTCAAGCTGGCACCACACAGTCCGTTGAAACAAATAAAAAAAAATAAAAAATAAAATCTGACGAATTCCGTTTCTTGATATTTGGAGAGCCCTAAATGACCCTTAAATTGTGGTAGGGAGCACGAGTTGGTAGAATTACATTTTGGAGAAATTGTTTCAACCATTTTTTTAAACTTTACTTATGTTATTTCTGGAGCCTTAAATGTGCCTTAAATTATGTCGTGGGTAAAATTTAGTTTCATGCACTGGTTGTGGTATTTTTCATAACGTTAAGCTGGCACAACACAGTACGTTTTTAAAAAAAAAGAAAAAACAAAAAATCTGACGAATTCCGTTTCTCGATATTTGGAGAGCTCTAAATGAGCCTTAAATTATGGCATTATCAAAAATGTGTTAATTTTTTTTCAACGACTTTTACGGGTATGGTGGTGCTTCGGCGAAACTTTCTTGTGTTTTGAGGACACGAAGCGACCCAAGAATGACAGCTTTCTGCATCCATCTCGCAAGTGCAATATATATATATATATATATATATATATATATTCCAGAATGTTTGATTTCTAAACATAGTGTTTTAAACATAAAAAGATATATTCAAATTTTTACCTAGATGAAATGTTAAATCTTATAATTAATATTTTACTTCTTCGCATTTGAATTAGTTTAGAAGTAACAAACAATATTATTTGATTTTGATATTGTGAAAATCATAATTCCGCACCTCTATTTTCATATATTTCAGATATCCGATTTCCTCTCATCATCAATAATGCGGCTATGTCTACTATAGCCATACTTTTCCTACATAATTTAAACCAGTTTAGACATACTTCACATACTTGAGCTATACTTAAGAGATATACATTAGCCATACTTTGACTGAACATCAGTTATACTTCAGCTATACTTCAGTAATACTGCAGCTATACTTCTTGGGTATACTTTAGCAAAATGTACTTCTCTGTACTTCAACCATACGTCGTTACACTTGAACTATATTTGAGCTATACATCCACTATACTTTATTTAAATATATATAAAGTATGAGATCGTCTCATTTGCCATACTTTTACTGTACTATCTGAGAGATCACTCCTATACGATTTCTCAGATGTTTTCCTAGATCAATCCCATACCAAAATTTGTTTACCCGAGTTACGGGTTTTTTGGACCCTATAAAACAGACTTATTGAAGTGATATTTAAAAAGTAATGTTTCATTTGTATTCTATAGCTCATTGCGAAGAGAAATGTTAAGTATCAACTCAAAACAAAAAACAAAAACCTCTTTTTTCATAGAACTTCATGGGGCTTAACGGGGCTTCATCGGGCAGAACCTCTAAGTATCTTTTTTTTTTCAAAAAAAAAACATGAATTTATTATTTGTGGATTTAAACAAATTTGAGGGCGATATGCATGAAAATTCGAAAAAAAATTTCAATTTATTTTTGGACTACTCTATACTCTACACTCTACACACTCTACACTTCTACAGCGACCCAGTAATGGTCACTCTCCCCTACCTCTCTCCAAGAATTGTATTCTTTTCTATCCCGGTTTATAATTTCTTATCACATTCTCTTCCCCAAGAATGCGATTTTTTTCTATCTTGTTTTATGTCTTCATTTTATTTCCCTTTTGAATATTAGGCTTTTAAATTTTTTTCATTGAAAATATGACACTTATCTTCCAAAATATGGATTTTGACCCATATTTAGTACGAAAGCAATGCTTGTAATATTCTCGCAGTTTTTATAATATACAAGTGAAACTGAAGAAGAAGAACACGTAGATACATGTACATGCGATTAGTGAGCGGTTTCTCCGATAAAAAAGCATAAAAAAGCATAAGTATACTTCCTCGCTCCTAGACCAGCTGGTGCAGGCAAAGAGGCCTCTTTCGTTCTATTCGCACGCCAACTGTTCGACCAGTGGACCCAGCAACGAATTAATGCAGAAAACGAGGGCCCTGCAGCCCGTACTATTAAACTAGACCATCGGGACGTATCGGGGCTCGATAATTAGACGATTGGATAATAAGCTACGAACCTTTCTTTTCGAGACGTGCTAGCGTGAAACCTTCGTTGTACTATTTCCTGAGCAGCGGATATAACGGGAATCTAGGAAAATATAGGGATACAGAAAACTGTAGTATTAGTAAAAATTACAAGTCTCAAATGAATCGCGAGTGCTTTGTAGTTTTGAAAAAATTAAATATTTTTTGTGGCAATTTTCTAGAATGAGCAATGGAGTAAAAATTATCAGGTATTTGTAACAGTTCTTCAACTCGCTATAAATACACACAACAAGTAAGCAGACAACTTTAGGGCAAAAATAATTGTCAAAACTTCACTTGACTGCGGAGACTTTGGGTTTAGCATATAGGTCACAAATTTCTCAAATCTTTCGAGAGTCATGGAATGATTTGCGAACTCATTTCATTATTTGGAGGATTGTCTTGAATCTTGTATTGAACGTTGAACGAAAATTTTAGAAATTTGTGGCCTATCCTAAAGTACGTCTTAAACAGCGAATTGATAGGAAAATAACACAAATAATAAATTATATATATATACACTGATAGAAATTAATAGGTGGTGGGTCAGTACACATCAGAAATATCAGGACCTGCAGTTGGTTGTTTGATTTTAATAAAACTTCGTGAAATTGTAAAAAAAAATTACCGAAGTCACGCCATGTTGAATTTTGGAGTTACGTTTTTTTTGAATTATCAATACTTCTGGAAATGCTAATCGGATTTTAATCAAATTTGAACATGTAAGAGTTAAGATAATATATTTCATGGAAATAATACGATTAATGAAAAACAAAATTTTTTGCCTGGAAAAATGTAAAAAAAAAATTTGATTCAATTTTTCGTGATGTTAATTTTAATTAATTTTCAATTTTAATTTTTTAATTTTTTTAAAATATCGATACAATGATTTCTTATAAAATCGCCTTTCTTAAAAAAAAATTCATGAAGACTCTTGTAGGTCCCAAGATATCGTCATTTCAGCAAGACCGTGCGCCGCCTCTCCACTGCGGTACGGTGTCAGTGTCGCGACCCGCGAACAATTGAACCTGCTACTTTGTACGTTTCACCATTCTTTAACTGACAAATACGGTTTTATTTTTTCTACTTAGTTGGTGATTTTGATTTTCAGAAGCCAAAAGGAAATATAATTGTCAACAATTTCTGATATGTGTGTGATATATGTGTCAGTAAGAAAAATGATAGCGCTTTCGTTTAGCTGTCTTTTCGATTTCGAATTCGAGAGTTTCTGTGGAGGCCAAGTATTGTCTGCACTCTATTTCATTATCACCAATCGGTTTGAATGAGTGAAAGCTTCTGGTACCCGTAATTGTTTGAGCTTTGTCAAACCGACTGTTTAAGCTCCGAGATTTTTTGTTGTGCTCTTTTTGTGGACAAAATATCAACTTGATATTCGGCAAAGCATTAGTGCCCCACTCGTATAAATCTCTGGCTGTCAAAATCTGTTTGTATGGACCTCGGATTTCGATTCAGCGACCCAAGAAACATATGTAAAAGGTTTTTGAAGTTTATTGCACGGCTTTTCCTGTATTTGACCTTGAAATTACCTTTAACCTGAGGTGATGGAGGTAAATAGACCTCGGATTCGTATTCAGCGCGTCAAAATACATAAGGTATAAAGTGGTCTTGTCAAATAGTCCTCACCTTTTTTTTTTTGTAAACCAGTATAGTTATTCTAATTTTATCATTATTACTGTTCTGATTTATTATTTTTCTTAACATGCATAAAAAGCTTATAACTGAGTTATTATCGAAAAACATAATAAAATTGTTGCAGTTGCTTTTCTCGTATGCAATTCGGATTGCAACTTAAGTGCAGTAGAGGAAGCGACCAAAGCTGGTTGAAAAACGCTCCCTGGCGAAAACAGGATGACAGAAGTTTTGGAAAACGGGGAAAAACTAAAAGTAAATGATAAGATTGTACTAACTATGAAAATCATTACATAATATTGTCTCGAAATGAAGTAACATCAATTTTTCAATTTTATTTCCTTTTTTATTAATTTTCTCATGCCATCATTATAAAAGTGTCAATCAACTTATTCAGTGTTTTTCATTCGCGGAAAAATAAATGGGTTTCTGTTTGGGATCCCATTTGTTTTCATAACTACTGCACTACTTTTTGTACCGTCGAAATTATAGTAAATCGGACGGCGAAACAATTAACAATACGACCTCGATGCGGTTATTAATTCGACGTCAATACGACGTCGAATTAGGCGACATAATATCGTCGAATCGACGGAAATATCGACGATTTTTTGAGATCCAAAAACGACGTTGATTCGACGTCAAATCGACCATCCATTTCTGACTGGGTAGGTAATAATATTGAAAGATGTGATATTGATACAATGAGTTGTAATGTTGCAGGTTTCACCTGCAAATTACTTTGTTTTGTTTGTACTTTTATTAATTTGTAAACAGCTCCTCCTCTCTTGGAGGAAATCTCCGCGAGAAAACGAGGCTCGATCGAGGGCCCCCTGATTTGATTTTTTATATTTTATTCATTTATTTTTGTTTATTCTTTGAAATGTTTTCTTTTTGTTTGCATCATTCACCGAGATTGGAGGACGAGAGAGGGATGGATGAAGGAGTGAGTTCACTTGGAGCAAAAAACACCATCAAGGATCAGAGTTATGGACTACGGGGACGCAAGGCGGGTTGAAGTCGCACAGGCACAGGCGCAAGCAAGGGTTGTATACCGGGGGATGAATGTGGATGCCTCTACGGTGGATGTGACTCCCGCATTCCAAATCCTGTACTTGAAGCGATTCAAATCTCACCGCCGAGGATTCGTCGCGGCACCACTATCACCATCATTATGGTTTGATTATCGTTTGTTGTATTGAACCGTTGCAAAGTACGGATCTGCGCTGTTCAGGATTTTCTGATTAAGGTGGGCGGTATTATTTAATTTATTTTGTTGTTGTTGTCAGTGTTTTGACAATTACTGTTATTCTCCAAATGGCGTCAGTGGACGCGGAGATTTATTTAACGGTTTTTGTTTGCTCCTGGGCGGAATTTACTTATCTTCTTTGTCTCTTTTTTTTTTATAAACTCCGTGAAAGATTTGTTGCAACTCTCTTTGATGTGAAATTAATGTGTAATATAATGTAAAGAAGGGGGTTATCTTTCTTATTTATTATCTAGAGTGACACCTTGTTTTTCTTGTTTCTAACTTTCTCTTTATGACGCTGTCTATTCGTGAGAATTCTAAATAAATATGATTTATATTGTTTCGTAATGTTTAAATAATGATTATTTATTCAAGAAACCTCTCAGATTTTTCTTTTGTAGTTGAGTCTTTCAGGTACTCGCGCCACTCTCCGGAAATGCTGTGCTATGTCGGTACTTTTATTTAGTTTGTTGTTGTTTCTTTAACTTTCTTCCAGGGCAGCAAAATGTTTTTTTGCTTGGCGCCATCCAAAATTAAATTAAAAGACCTGCAGAAAGTAATTTAAAGCCTTTTTATTTTAAATTATATTTTTACTCAAATGAAGAAGTAAGAATCTTCGTTTTAGAGTACTAATCTCTCCTTAGCCTATGCCTTGTTAAAGCTCAGAAAGCTTACTACCCTGTACGACCATTTATTTCAACAATAGGTTCTCCAACTAGAAAATTGGAAGAATTATTGAGTCAAATTATTATTAAAAACTCAATAGAAATCTCAAAAACATAAATTAAAAATATTCATGCTTTCTTAAAACTAATTGACGATGTAATAATACCTTTAGATCACATATTTGTCTCTTTTGATGTAATAGCTATCTTTCCAACTATCCCTTACGAAAGAGTTGAAAATGCCATACAAAAACATTGGGATTTGGTTAAAATTAATACCAAAATTCAGTGGAAAAAAACAATTTCTTGATGCTACAAAATATGTTTTTCATTCAGTAGATTTCAAATTTAATAATAATTTTTATAAACAAAAGTATGGAACTCCCATAGGATCAATTTTGTCTACTATTTTAGCTGAAATTGTTGTAAAGGAATTAGAGAATGAAGTTTTCCAAAAAATTGACTTTATTATTGATTTTTATGCAAGATATGTTGATGATTCAGTACTTAGTGTACATAAAAATAATGTTAACACTCTTCCTAATGCTTTTAATAGTATACACCCAAGATTGCAGTTTACTGTTGAAATCGAAACTGAAGGAAAATTAAATTTTCTTAATATAACTTCCATTAAAACCGATGAAAGACATATTATCACTGACTGGCATAGGAAAACTATTTGTTCAGGAAGAACACTTAGTTTTCTTTAAAATCACTCTATTCAAAATAAGATAGGAAATATTAAAAATTTGATTGATAGAGCCCTTAAATTATCACATCCAGCTTTCCATGAACAAAATATTGATCTATGTAAACAAATTCTTTTTCTAAACATTATTCTTTTGAGTTCATTGAACAGCATGCGCATAACAAAATAAATTATATTAAAAACAAAAACAATGATCAAAATAAAATAAACAGAGAAGATTATAATACATTTAATACTGTTGTTCTTCCAAACCCCTTGGCACCAAGTAGATATGACTTTGCAAAAAAATTATGTTTTTCAGAATCTTACAGTGTAAATAGGGTCTCGGATTTGTGGGCTCCCGAAAAATATCAACACCGATTTCCGGGATCCAACCCTTACAGTTGAAAAACCACCCCTTTGCACCAAGTAGATTTGACTTTGTCAAAAAAAAATGTTTTTCAGAATTTAACCGTGTAAATAGAGTCTCGGATTTTTGGGCTCCTAGAAAATACCAACACCGATTTTTGGGCTCCAACCCTTACACTTGAAAAGCAACCCCTGGACACAACGTAAATATGACTTTGTCAAATAATAATTTTTTCAGAATTTTACAGTGTATGTGGGGTCTCTGATTTTTGGGCTTCTAAAAAAAACCAAGACCGATTTCTGGGCTTCAACCCTTAAAGTTGAAAAGCAACCACTGGACACCACGAAGATATGACTATGTCAAAAAATAATTGTTTTTTAGAATTTTACTGTGTAAATATGGTCTCTCATTTTTGGGCTGGTGAAAAATACCAACAGCGATTTTTGGGCTACAGCCCTTACAGTTGAAAAGAAACCCCTTGTCACCTCGAAGATATGACTTTATCAAAAAATAATGTTTTTTAGAATTTTACAGTGTTCATAGGGTTTCTGATTTTTGGGCTCCTGAAAAATACCAACAACGATTTTTTGGCTCCAATCCTTCAGTTGAAATGCAACCCCTTGTCACCACGAAGATATGACTTTGTCAAATAATAATGTTTTTCAGAATTTTACAGTGTAAAGAGATTCTCTGATTTTTGGGCTCCTGAAAAATATCAACACTGATTTTTAGTCTCCAACCCTTACAGTTGAAAATCAACCCCCTTGACACAACGAGGATATGACTTTGTCAAATAATAATGTTTATCAGAATTTCACAGTGTAAATAGGGTCTCTGACTTATGGGCTTATGAAAAATACCAACGCCGATTTTTGAGCTTCAACCTTAAGATTTCAAAAGAGACCCCTTAACACCACGAAGATATGACTTTGTCAAAAAATAATGTTTTTAGAAATTTTACAGTTCAAATACAGTCTCTGATTTTTGGGCTTCTGAAAAATACCAACACTGTTTTTTGGGCCCCAACCCTTACAGTTGAAAAGCAACCCCTTCACACCACAAAGATATGACGTTGTCAAATAATAATGTTTTTCAGAATTTTACAGTGTAAATAGGGTCTCTGATTTTAGGGCTATTGAAAAATACCAAAATTGATTTTTTGGCTCCAACCCTTACAGTTGAAAAGAAACCCCTTGACACCACGAAGATATAACTTTGTCAAAACATAATGTTTTTTAGAATTTTACAGTGTAAATAGGGTCTCCGATTTTTGGGACACTGAGTAATACCAAAACAGATTTTTAGGCTCCAACCCTTACAGTTGAAAAGCAGCCCCTTGACACTACGACGATATGACTTTGCCAAAAAATAATGTTTTTCTGAATTTTACAGTGTAAATAGGTTCTCTAAATTTTTGGGATTCTGCAAAATACCGAAACCGGTTTTTGGGCTTCAACCCTTACAGTTTAAAAGCAACCCCTTGACACCACGAAGATATGACTGTCAAAAAATTATGTTTTTCAGAATTTTACAGTGTAAATAGAGTCTCTGATTTTTGGGCTCCTGAAAAATACCAACACTGAGTTTTGGGCTCCAACCCTTACATTTGAAAAGAAACCCCTTGTCACCACGAAGATATGACTTTGCCAAAAAATAATGTTTTTCTTAATTTTACAGTGTGAATAGGGTCTCTGATTTTTGGGATCCTGAAAAATACCAACACCGATTTTTGGGCTCCAACCTTTACATTTGAAAAGCAACCCATTGGCAACACGAAGATATGAATTTGCCAAATATTATTGTTTTTCAGAATTTTACAGTGTAAATAGGGTCTCTGATTTTTGAGCTCCTGAAAAATACCAACACTGATTTTTGTGCTCCAACACTTACAGTTGAAAAGCAACCGCTTGACACCACAAAGATGTGACTTTTTGAAAAAATAATGATCTTCAGAGTTTTACAGTGTAAATAGGGTATCTGATTTTTGGGCTTCTGAAAAATACCAACAACGATTTTTGAGCTTCAACCCGTACAGTTGAAAAGCAACCCCTTTACACCACGTAGATATGACTTTGTCAAATAATAATGTTTTTTAGAATTTTACAGTGTAAATAGGGTTTCTGATTTGTGGGCTCCTGAAAAATAGAAAACCCCCGATTTTTGGGTTTCAACCCTTACATTTGAAAAGCAACCCCTTGACACCACGAAGATAGGACTTTGGCAAAAAATAATGTTTTTCCGAATTTTACAGTGTAAATACAGTCTCTAATTTTTGGGCACTTGAAAAACTTCAACACCAATTTTCGTGCTCCAACCCTTACATGTGAAAAGCAACCCCTTGGCACCACGAAGATATGACTTTGTCAAAAAATAATGTTTTTCAGAATTTTACAGTGTGAATAGGTTCTCTGATTGTAGGGCTTCTGAAAAATACCAAAACTGATGTTTGGGCTCCAACCCTCACAGTTGAAAAGCCACCCTTTGACACCAAGTAGATTTGACTTTGTCAAAAAATAATGTTTTTCAGAATTTTACAGTATAAATAGAGTCTCTGATTTTTAGGCTCCTGAAAAATACCAACACTGATTTTTGGCCTCCAACCCTTACAGTTGAAAAGTAACCCTTTTGCACCACGAAGATATGACTTTGTCAAATAATAATGTTTTTCAGAATTTTACAGTGTAAATAAGTTCTCTGATTGTGGGGCTCCTAAAAAATACCGAAACTGATATTTGGGCTCCAACCCTTACAGTTGAAAAGCCACCCTTTGACACCAAGTAGTTTTGACTTTGTCAAAAAATAATTTTTTTCAGAATTTCACAGTGTAAGTAGAGTCTCTGATTTTTGGGCTCCTAAAAAATACCAACACCGATTTTTGGGCTTCAACCCTTACATTTGAAAAGCAACCCCTTGACACCACGAAGATATGACTTTGTCAAAAAGTAATGTTTTTCAGAATTTTACAGTGTAAAATTGTTCTATTTTTGAGACAAACTTAACAAAAGCATATAATCTCTGACAATTCGCAGAATTGGAAGTTGGAAAAAAATTTTATTTGACATATTTTTCCGTTCTTTAATTAATACTAATTAAAAAATTTATAAACATCTTTAATATGAATATTATGCTTTCTGAACTTATGATTGCTGATGAGATCCTTGTTTATAACACTTCAGACGTTTACAGCAGAATTTAACAGGCTCAAAAATTTTTCCATTCTGGACTTAATTTGTAGCAGAAATTTACATTTTTCACCCTGAAAGAAATAAAGGAAATTTCGCTGATAAAATAGTGAGAAATAGTTCACTTACCGATTTCACTATTTTTCAATGAAATTTCACTTATTCAAATTCAGAGTAAAATATTTCGTATTTTTTAATTGATATTTGCACTGAGAAAATTATTGTTATTCTTTTTATGACTCAACATATTTCTTTACTGAATTTTTTTAGATTATTATTATTACAATATGAACCAAAAACAAGTGCACTTTCTCGATCCTTCATTTTTTTTAATTCCACGAATTTAAAGCATTGAAAAATTCGTGGAATTAGGAATCCGGTGAATCTCAACTATTAGATGTTTGTGTTTTGTTTTACTTTTGTAAAGTTTGTCTCAAAAATAGAACCATTCTATTGTACAGAATATGAAATTAATCAATTATTTTACATCATACAATATTATTTATTTATTCATTCATAATATTTTGTTATTACCTGATTTCTTGATTAGTTTTTATTTTTGGCGCCGGTGAACTGTATTAAGAATTGGATCTGAGACTCTAGATACAGTCCGCGCGCGAGTTGCCTAGTCGCTAGCGACTTGAAACATTAATAATTTTTTAAATATCAATTCGATTGGACTAAAATTTTCCAGAAAACTTCTTTGTTCTATTTTTAACAACTTTCTCGCTGAAAGTTTTTTGTTGCTCAAAATTCGCTCGATAAACAAAAACACTGAAAGTTAGAAAAGTCCGATGTGCGCTGAGCATCAGGAAAAAATTAATAACACCTTTTTTTGTGCACATTTTTTAATTCCTTTTACTCTATCAGCCGAAGGACATTTCAAACCACATTTCCTAAAAATTTTGTTAAGAAATTCCGAAAACTAAGTGACTGAGCACGTGTTTAAGTGAAAAACGAATTAAAATCGATTTTTCCAAAAAATTCAGTTTTTTTGGCTTTAATTAGAAAACTAAAAAAGCTACAACTTCTTGCCTGTGGGGAAAAAGATGCGGAGTGAAATTATGCATCTAGATATAGTCTTTAAAAATTAAAATTCGAAAATGTTTCAGAAAGCCACCAGGCAGTCTTCCCACTCCCGGTAAAATAATTTTATGTGCCCTTATTCGACCCGGCAGCTCAATTGAACTATTTGGTTAAAAATGTATGTATTTTGTTGCAAATTCGTCTTTTCTGGTAGAAATTTAATATTCTTGGTTCAAAATTCAACTATTTGGTTACAAATTTATGTATTTCCCTAATAACACGGAACGTTCCTGGAACGTGTAAAATGTCCGCCGCTTAGGAACGTTCTAGGAACGTTTCAACATAAATTAACGTTATTGTTATATTATTAATAAATATAGCGTAAGCCGTAAGTGATTGGTCAAAATCGATGTCAGTTTATGACATGGATATCATATTATAGATAGTATATGCGGTACTCAAAACTGAAAAATGACATCCATTTTCACCTATCTCTTACTTACGGTTTACGAGATAATTGTTGTTGAAAATAACAATAATGGAAGGTTCCCCTCAGGTCCCAATGGAAAGTTCCTGGAACGTTCCCAAGCGGCGGACATTTTACACGTTCCGGGAACGTTCCTGGGACGTTCCGTGCTATTAGAGTTTGGTTGAAAATTGAACTATTTGGTCGAAAATTCAACTGTTTTGTAGAAACCTCACCTTTTAGATTAAAAATGTAATTGTTTGGTTGAAAATTAATCTGTTTTAGATATGGACTTGAGTATTTTGTTGAAAATTCGCTTTTATTGGTTAAATTCAAGTATTTTTTATTTTAAATTACTTCTTTTTGAAACATCAAGTATTACTTTTTTGTTGTCGAAAATTAATCTTTTTAGTATGAAAATTTTACTTCTTGCTTTGGTTGAACTGCTTTCTTAAAATTTCATTTTTTTGTTGAAGATTCATAATTTTAGTTGAAAATTCGTTTTCATTATTAAAAATTAATTTTTTAACTGAAATTTTAATTTTTTTGCTGAAAATTCATATTCTTGGCTTGAAAATTCCACGATTTGGTAGAAAGTTCTTTTTTTTTAAATTGAAAATTAATTCTCTTAAATGAAAATTAAACTACCCCTTTTCTGGTAGAAAATTAATCTTCTTGGTTGAAAATTTAACTATTTGGTTATACTATGTTGTACTCCGTTGAGATGGCGGACTTATTATTTTAACCAATTAGCAAAGAAGTTCAACAATATTTTTCAAAGAAAAGTAAACAAAATAGTGTCTTCAGTGTAATTTTTTCGAAATAGGAGGAAAATAGTGTCATCGCTCAAAAATAGTGTCAAATAGTGTCAATAGTGTGGTGAGTTCGTGCCTGAAACTGTGAAGACTCAAAAATATATACCTCTCTTAATCGATCCTCAAATCCTTCCATATCTTGCAACTTTTTAGTGATGACTTGAATCCTTAAATCTTTGTCTATCAACCTTTTATTAGTAACTGTTTCATGCTCTCGTTTCTGTATAGTATTGTACAGAGCTTGGTAACAGTGCTCGATTTCCATTCTTACGACTTTGTCCAGGTTAATGTGGAACAAGAAGAAAGTCTTTAACGGAGCAGCTGATACTCCTGCTTTTTTTACTTCCTCTAACTGTATGTAATTTTCCTGGAGCAAGGTGTAAGTAAGCTGCTTTGTATCCTTTGCTGAAATCATAGCCACTTGCTGAATATCCTCCTGTTCTATGTACTTTTTCGCTCGTATCAATCTGAAACATTAATACAGTAAAGTCTCACATATTTCTGTCTCCCTTATTTCCTGTCACCTTTATTTCCCGTCGGCTGTAGACGGTTATTAGGCTCAATTCGCTGAACAATCCTGTTGTTTAGGACAGCTGTAAAGATCTTATACAGTGTGTTCAAACAAGTTATTGTTTGAAATAAAATTACGTATTTTTTAACAAAATAGTTATTTCCAATCAAGAAGATTAATTTTCTACTTCAAAAATCTTAAAAAAAAAAGTATATAGTTTTTATAAAAATCAATTTTAGCTAAATTGGATAGGAAATAATTATTATTTTACTATTATTCTCTAATTTTCCTGGCTCTAAATCTCCAAATTTACTGGAAAAATTTGAATTTTTACATTTTTTACAAGTTTTTAAATAATATGATTATTTAATTAATTTCGTTATTTCGGACAAAAATGTAACTAAAAGTAACCTTTTCATAAAATAGTTAACTTTATAGTAATCGCGGATCAAAAAAGTAACTATGTTAATAAAAAGTAACCCGTTCCGAGCCCTGCAAATCTCGGAAAGAAATATTTCTGAGAACGATGTTAAACATATTAAAATTGTGTATTTAACTAATTTTATTTTTTCCGGACTTTTTTATATGAATGTGAATGGATTTCCAACAACCTAACTATATCCAATTTTTTATAATGAATTCTTTAATGGCAGAAATCATAAACAAATAATTGAAAATTATTAAAAAAGATAACATTTCTTATAAAAAGGTTGTTTGTTCTTTTCTACACGTAAAAATAAATGTTTCATCTTTCCCATATTTTCCCCCTTTTCATGAGAAAATTACCCTATTTCCCCTTTTCGAGTTCCTTTTGTGCTGTGATCCCTGAATATCTTATGATTTTAAAAGGATTATACCATTTTTTAAGGTAATTATTTGTAGTATTTTAATAACTTATGAACATATTTTTAGAATATTTTCCCTTGATTCTGCGCTAGGGTCAAACATCGTACAAAAAATTGTCGTGAAATTTCAAATCAAAACTGTATTCTGTATACATTAATTTAAAAAATGAAAAATATTAATACTTTTTATAAATATTCCTAAATTTTATTTGAATATGATACACATTGATTTTTATTTGAAAAATTCTTGTAATTAGTTGGTCATTTTGTAAATCTTACTAGATTTTTGTACCATGTTTGGCATTAGGGAATAGAGTTGAAGAATGAAATTATAAAGATATCTCCATTAGTTAGTGTTTGATTGAAAATTATATTTTTATTGAAATTTTTATTTGTTATATCTGAAGTGTTGAAAAATTTTCTGAAATTTGGCAAGAATCCTGTGAAAATGATATTTATATAACCTTAAAATGAGCAAACAAAGAAAGTTAATAAGTAAATATTTTTTCGAAATTTTTATTTTGTATAAAAAAATTATTTTCGCCCTAAATTATAATTTTGTTCAAATTTTTCTTTTTCCTTCACTATACAATTTTTTTTATTTGAAAATTTGAATTTTTTCCTTGAAATAGAAATTATTACATTTTTCGTTGAAAATGCAGCTTTTTTAGTTGAAAATTGATTTTTTGCATTTTCAGCGAAAAATGTAATAATTGCTATTTCAATGAAAAAATTCAATTTTTTAATTATAAATAGTTAAATTCAACTTCAAAAGAATTAATTTTTTGCAAAACCGGAGGGTTTTCGTATCTTTCTCTGCCTGTTTGGGGGACGCGAAGTTCTCGTTTGTTGGAAAAGGTATTTTGCCGGCCGACCGCGGAGTGCGCGCATGCGCTTTTGGTCCAAGCGGCGACACTCCTGTCTCTCTCTTCTGACGCATGCGCGGTACATATGACTGATATAGGCAGAATGTACAATACAGTTGTACAGACTACAGAGATGCTACAGAGCATGCCGGTCGGCAACACAGAGAAACACGTGAGTCAATTGCACGAAAGCCCGCGAGTGTTTCGAAAACCGATAACAATGACTATACGTGTCGCGATGGCAAGTGATAATCAAGATGGACAGTTTATGCAGTGTAATTCCACCTCACTTGCGCACTCAACAGAAATGACGAATCTTCAACTGGAAAAAATGAATTTTATACCAAAAAGATCAATTTTCAACCATAAATATTAATTTTCTACAATAAAGGACGAATTTTCCACAAGTTGTATAAATTTTTAAACAAATACTTTTATTTTTTAATAATAGATATCAATTTTCAACCAAATGATTGAATTTTCATCCAAAAAAGATAAATTTTCAACCAAAAATGAAATAGTTAAATTTTTAGTTCCAAGCAAATTATTTTTCAAACAGAAAGAATTTTCAAGAAAATAGTTTTTTTTTCAACCAAAGTGATGAATTTTCTACTGAAATTATAAATATTCTAGTGAAATAATTTAATTTTAAACCAAAAAGATAAATTTTGAATTAAAATGATGAATCTATAACTAAAGTAGTTGAATATTAAATCAAAAAGATAAGTTTTCAACCAAGAAGATTAATTTTCAGATCAAAAAAGATGAATTTCCAACAAAATACATGAATTTTCAAGTTGAAACGATGAATTTTCGACCAAAAATTGTATAATTAAATTCCCAGTTTAGAAAAATTTCAACCGAAGAGATGAATTTTCAACTCAAATTTACGAATATTCAAGTGGCTTAGTTGAATTTTCAATTTAAAAAAAAAAAATAATTTTCAACCAAACAGTTGAATTTCGAACGAAAAAACATTAATTTTCTAGTAAAAAGCATCAACTTTCAAACAAATAGTTGATTTTTGACTAAAACAGATCATTTTTCATCCAAAAATGGAATAGTTGAATTTTCGGAATAAAAAATATCAATTTTCAACAGCGAAGAAAATGAATTTCCAACAAAATAGTTATGTTCACCCAACGTGAAGAATTTTCAAATAAAATTATGACTCTTCAACTGGAAACACTTGAAGTACTTTCTTTTTCTAAAATTTATAAGAGGGAAAGTGAAGAGGCAAGTGACAATCAAAATGGAGTTTATGCAGTGCACACCAGCCCCATGCATTGACGTTAGTTCACGCAGCTTCTTGGCGTAAGCTGAGTTGAAGGTGGCGCTGGGTGGCATGTAAACCTGAATTTGTCAACAAAGACATGGCAGATGTACAGACAAGCTCTGTTTTTTAAGCGTTTCTGCAAACAAAAATTTCAGGACTTTTCCAAGTTTTCCAGGACAAAAATTAATTTTTCCAGGTACCTTTCTGAATATGTGTCATATGCAAAATTACTCATACGCCCCTAAAATCTGATTTTATGGTCAAAAATTGTTTTTTGGTCATTGTTAATTTTACCATGGATAAATTTTCTACGAAGCAGTTGAATTTTCAACCCTGAAATATGAATCTTTACCAAAAAGGTAAACTTTCAACAAAATAATTCAATTGCAAATCAAAGACAAGACTTTTCAATACCAATAATGAATCTGAAAAAAAAAGAAATTTCAAAAATTTTTAATACTGGAGGGGCCAGGGCTAATTCTGTGTGTCGTTGTAGGTCCGACGGATTTGTTGCTGAATATTACGTAGAATGTGCTGCTGATACCAGAAAAGTAGGGTGATTATCCCGAAAGATGGGTCAGATTGGAGATTTTCGCCTTTGATTTGTATTATAATACAGTAGTCCTCTTACAATTTTGGGTTTTCGAAGACTTTGAATGTAGTATCGGCTAGAAAACCGACGTACAAAAATAAATTTTCTGTGCTATTTTTTGACTCACGCATTTGTTAACGAGGAAAAATGAAATTGTGCTTATTTTTATTTATATGTTCTATACGTGGCAAGAAGTTTATATCAAAATTTGGAGAACTCCACGAGATGCATCTTTTTAGTGTAGCAACATTTTTTGATAAAGGTGATTAATTTCAAGAAAACATCGATTAATGAAATAAATAAAAATCCATAGCCAGAATAAAGAGCTTTTTTTATAACAAGCAATTTCATACAAAAATGTCAAGAAATGAAAGATTCTTTTCGGTTCTCTGTTCACTTTGATTATTCAGATTTTATGTAAATGTTCATGTTTACTACGTTGAAGCGCATATTTGAATTTATGCACATGATTTACTCAGGTCATATTTTCATAATTTCAGTTTTTGTAACCGGTATTAATCTCGTAACAAAGAAAGGCTACGCTTCCAGGTAAACTCAGGTAGCCAATCCAGGAAAGAAACCTTGGATAAGGGACGGGGAAAGTCCCAAACCTATCCGACTAGACTAGATTGGCCGGAAAAGTAGCAAGACAAGACTTATCAAGGAAGATGAGTCGGAAGAATAAGAAAGACAGACTCTGTGCGATTTTAGGATGAACGGCCCCTCGGTTTCTCTCTGGTCAAATAATACAACAATACATTTGTGTGATGTTATTCGACTTTTTGAATCTATAAAAAAAAATAAAAGTGCACTATTTACATACAAAATAGCTGGCCTCATTTTCCCCAAGGTACTGACCAAAATTGAAATTTATAACTTTTTAGCTAGATAGGACTTCAATGGAGTTTTTCCATCAGGTTGCCTCGACGACGGCTTCAATGTAGACCTGAAAAGAGTGAGAAACTTAAAAAATTAGTCCATCTTTTTCCTTTGTAAAAAATAAAGACCTCTTTTTTTACAGTATAATATTTTGCGTATGCTGTTTTGCAATACGATAACTTTATGCTATTATTTTCAATGAAAAACGATTATGGGTTCACCCCGGGCACAGTGGGGCGAAATCAAAAAACGAGGTTCAAAATGACATTTCGAACGCAATTATTTGAGGATAGATTTCTCATTTTTTTGTTGATTCAACTTTTATGTCAATGCAAACAGCGTAAAAATGTCGTCCTGCATCAATATTTGTTCATTTTATCAACAAATTATATGAACAAATGCGCATTTTAGATGTTTCTGAGCGAAAGAAATCGTTTTTTCTTCTGACCTTTCTGAAAATATATTGCCAATGATTTTTCCTGAAAAAATTTTGCCATGAATCAATATTTTTTTATTATATTAACAAATTATATAAACAAATGCACATTTGGGGCGTTTTGTAGAGAAAAAAAGAGTTTTTTCTTCTAAACTTCCTGAAATTATATTTCGAATGATATTTTCTAAAAAAGTTGGCTATGAATTAATATTTGTTAATTTTATAAACAAATTATATGAATAAATGCACATTTTGGGCGTTTTTAAGCAAAAAGAAATCGTTTGCTTCTTCTGATCTTGTTGAAATTATATGGTTAATAATGTCCTATAGGAAAATGTTGTCGAATTTTGTTAATCGTTTATTTAATAAAAAAATTATATAAATAAATGTACATTGCAGACGTTTATGGGCAAAAAGAAATCGTTTTTTCTCTTACAATTTCTTAAATTATATTGACGGTGAACTGTCTTAATGAAATCTTATTATGCCTATTTGTTCTTTGACAAAGTTTAGCGATAAAATGGAATTAGTAAAATTTAGAAACAAATTATATAAAAAATACACATTGCGGGCAATTATGTGCAGGAAAAAAAATTTTCTTTTAGTCTTGTTGAAATTATTTATCCAATGTTTTTAAATAAACTCTTGTCGGAATATAGGATATATAACATTTATTAACAATTTGAATGAAAAAATGCACATCGTAGATATTATAATTAGTAGAAGAATAGGAGTGTTTCTTATCGTGACGCCTCTTGAAAATATTAATGAATAGCAAACATTTGACAGAAAACATCATTGGCAATATAATTTCAGCAATTTCAGAAGAAAAAGTTATTTCATTTCGCTTAAAAACGCCTAAAATGTGCATTTCTTCATGTCATTTATTTAGAAAATAGACAAATATTGCATAGAAAATTTTGTTCAAAAAATATCATTAGCAATATAATTAAAACAAGATAGGAAGAAGAATTGATTTTTTTACTTAGAAACGCCTCAAATGTACATTTGCTAATATAATCTGTTTATCAAATAAGCGAATATTGATGTATGGTAAAAAAATTTCAAAAAAACATCATTGGTAATATAATAGGGTCATCCACAAAAATTTTGCTTGCCTTATAGTTGAGTTTTTTTATAAACTTTTACTCTCAAAGAATTCAAGTGCGAAATTAAAACTTAATTTCGTTTATATAATAATTTATAATAATTTATTGAAAAGTGATAAAATATCCACCGTAAATGTCGATTTATAAAAGAAAACATGTGGCGCCCTCACGGCACGAAACACGTGAGGCCACGCCTCCTGCGAACATTTAGTGGTGTGAACGTGTCAACAGGCAGAAGGCGTGGTCTAAAGGCAAACTGCAAGGAAACTTATGGAAAAAGTCCTTGGAGGCTCTTGGAAATTCCGGTTGGTTAAGTTCACACTATTAGATCAGTGGTCGGCACGCTCTTGACCAAGTCAGGGTTGCCTGACCGGCATGACCATCGATCTACTTTCTGGTCGGGTACCTGCGAGCTTGGGCAGACCAACCCTTCTTTTAGGGGTCCTTTGTTGGAAAATGAAAGAAAAATTTGAAATTAAAAGCTTCCTAATTCTGCAGTCCACAATATAAAAGTAATGTATTTGGAATATACATATTTTTCCAATTCCAACGACATGTAATTTGTCTAGAGAAGTTGAACATTTGAGAAGTATTTATTATTAAATTGAATAGTGAGCTGAGTTTTTTGATATTAAATTTTTTCAAATTTTCATCGCTTTTAGGCAAATAATATATCATTGAAATTGGCAATATTCGTAGATGCTGATCATGCAAGTTTCAAATCGCTAGTTGAAAAATTAAAAGTTTTTACATTTCCTTACATCGACCTGCCTGTGGACAAAAGACTCCTTCTGGAGTAAGCTCACTCGCACTGTGGTTCATGACCAGACCGAAAAGTAGTGAAAAAAATTATTCCGGGATGAGCCTGACCATACCTGAAAAGTGAGAAAAAAGTTTGCCCATCACTGTATTAGAGCACAGTGGAGCCTGCTATTAAGCCACTAACTCGTGGGATCTTCGCGTAAGCGTTTTTGCGTTTCGGCCGTTTAGGGCAATACGGGCATGACAAATAGTCCATGCGGTAATAACTTGATCTCTCCAGAGTTTTCTCTACGTGTACCACCACTCTTGCACTCCAGGAGAAATAGTGGTAGACGCGGAACATGTGTTCACGAAAGTAATTTCACCGAGCTGAGCAGTTCTGGTCCAAACTGTCCCAAAAAAACTAAAAAAGAATAGCCGTCGAATTGCGCTCTATAATCAGGAAAAATAGAAAGGCTCAACTAGCCCAAAAAACTTATGGTTTAAACTGCCACATTGAATTGAAGAACAAGTGACCAAACTGCTGAAAAAAAATTAAAAATTAAAAGACACCATACGGCGTCATAAGATTAGAAGAAAGCAGAAAGACTAAGCTGCCGTAAAAAACTACAGGGTCAAATTGCCCGATTATATTGGAAAAAAACAATGGGGCTAAACTGTCCGATTATATTGAAAAATATAGAGGGTTCAAACTGACCCAAAAACTAAAAAAGAACCGGCGTAAAACTGCGCTCTATGATCAAGAAAAGTGTGAAGGCTAAACTGCCCCGAAAATCTCAGGGGTCAAACTGATCCAATTAATTGAAAAACAAGTTCCCAAACTGCCTCAAAAGACTAGAAAGGAAAATACTTCAAACTGCGCCATAAGATTAGGAAAAACAGAAGGGATAAACTGCCCTAAAAAACTGAAGGGTCAAACTGCTTGATTATGTTGAAAAAAGGGACCAAAAAACTTGAGGGTTAAACTGCCCCACAAAATTTAAACAAAAAAGCAAAGAGGCCAAACTGCCTCAAAAAAGCAAAAGCCGTCAAACTGCCCCTTAAAAACTAGGAAGACGGGAGAATGAAAGCATTGTAACACCTAATCCTATTTACTAGGATAACAGTTTTTTATATCAGCTGGCAACTGGTTGAAGGGATCTGCCCCAATTCTTTTAACTCGCCGCCGCAACAGAAACTCACACCATCTGCAAGACTGCTTTTTCGGTCGCCACCACAAGAGAGGAATCGTCTCATCCACCGCCAGGAAGACTCGATGTTCTGATTATGCGCTCGAGTATCGTGATCCACGAACTCCTCAGAATAATTCACGGTTTTATGCACATAACCATGATCTTCAAAGCTTATGTATCTTCTTCAACAATCGTTATGGATCTCTGTCCCTTCATCAACGTGTTTTTTGATCAATTCGATCAACTTAGCTTGGTCTCTCTTATTATCGGGACAGATCTTCGAACGATATTCGTATGCATGGCCCTTTTGAATCATTCCAAGGATACACGAACCTTCTACAATATGTCCCTTTTCATTCCTCTGACACCCGATTTTGCACTCGTCGGTTTTGACGACTTCACAAAAACCTCCAATTTTACCTTCTTCTTCCAGGTGTTGATCAAGAGCAATATTGTGCAGACCTCTCTAGAAAGAGAATCTGTCGGCAACAGTTTCTCTTGAAATTGCCTGCAACGTATATAGGTTCTAGCAACCCATAGGTTGCTCAAAATTTAAATTATAGCAAAGCTATGCGTGATCAGCATGCATGCTGCTGCACTGTAAATCCTCGAGATATTATTTATCTGAATTAGGATAAAAACATTGCAAACAATTGAACATAGAATTATCAGACGATGGATAATTTTTATCTGCCTCGGGATAAAAATTATCTGCCGTCGGATAATTTTAGTTTTCAATTGTTTGCGGCGTTTTTATCTAACTTCAGATAAACAATATGTATCGGGGGCTTACTGTGTGCCGAAATGTGACAACTTTCAAACCAGGTGTTTTCGTCAACAGTATGCATGTAACGATCCTTACTTTTTTTCTCGCAAACAATTCGACCGCAGGTCATATACGATTCTTCAGTACCATTTTTTTTCTGGTTTTTCCCACAGAACTGTTCCACTGGAATAATTAAGTTCTAAATCTCTCAACCATTGTAAAGTTTTGTCCCGATCTTGTAAAATTAGACACAGACTGAAAAAATTATAGTTCTTATCCATCAGAATGAGAATAAAAAGCAACAAGAATTTGTCTACCTTTTTCTCGAAACCTATCAGTCGTAAGCTAAAAATGTATGATACATAAAATGTGCATTACGATAAGATCAACAACTTTTGTCCACAATATTATTCAAAGTTCCCATTATTCATGAAAAAACCGTGATTTTATACGTTTTTCTAAATGTTTTTTGTCGCAAAAATAGGATAGGTCGGATAAATTCCCCTTTTCAACGTCTCAGGGGGGGGGGGGAGGTGCATGAAGGCACTCCTATGACTCTTAGGGGTCGTGCATAAATTACGTAACACTTGGGGGGGGGTCTAGCTTAGTGTTACATAATGGTGAAAAACTACAGGGAAAAGTAGGAAAAAGCGTTACATAGGGGGAGGGGGGTCAAAATTGTCGGAAAATTGCGTTACGTAATTTATGCACGACCCCTTACTCACAGTCCGTCACTAATTTTGTGATAAACGAAAATTCCACAGGGTTTCCATATTATTTATATAGGTTTTTTTTACGTAGATTGCGAATCCTAAAACGAAAATAATCCATCGCGTCAAATTTTTGAGAAAAAAAACGGGTTCAAAAAGTAAAAACAAAAAATCGTTTTTGTCTCTTCTTGGAAAAGTTGTTAAACACTATGGTCCGGCGGATAGTGACTATTTTTTAAGTGAATCATGCAAATCATGTTACAAGCAATTTGATATTTTTTTAGGTATATAAACCCACAAAAACATTTTGAAGACTAGAGGCTTCCCCGCATATCATTAAAAATATAAAATTATATTCCCGGTCAAACTATGCAAGATACCGAAAATTGTTCAAAAATAGAATTATTTATTACGTTTAAAATATCTATGAATTTTCTTTAGACCATTTTTTAATAGGACGCATTTTTTTTAATTGTAAAAAATAATATTAAAATTTAAAAATTATGAGAATTTGCCCGCACAGTGGGTAGCATTTTTTATAACAAGAAAATGTCCTAAAATAAGCTAGAGAAATATGTTAAGCTCCCTTATTAAAAATTTTTGTTTACAACAATTTCTATGAAAAGTTTATGAATGTTTTTTTAAAGTAAATCATGTAACTTCTTTATAATTGTCACCTCATTTCAGTTCACTGACATTGATTTAGTTGATCAATGTACACTTAAATTGAATAAGACTTCATATTTATCACTTTCGTTTAGCAAGTATAACATAAGTCCATATAAGTGTGTTAATAATGCCTTGGTACAATAAATCCATTATCTCGATCCATTATCTTGATTGCATCTTCCACTAAAAATGTTTCCCAGGCTGTCAAAAATATTTTTAAAATGCCTCCGTTTGTGATACAAAATTCTCTAGGAAAGAAGAAAATGAATAATATAAATTGAATTACCAATTACTTTTAAAAAACGATTTAGCTAGAAACTAATTTTTGTTAAAAATACTTTTTTTATTTGTTATCTAATGCTTTTTAATATAATTGTTTGTTATAATAAAATATATTTACAAATTATATTCAATAATCGTAAAAATTCAAGTTCGTATATTATGTTTTGCAAAAATAGAATTGGAAAAATATTGTAAACTCCAAAAAATTACTTTCACATTAGTGCAGCAGCAGTGGCATTATCATTTTCTCGGAATACCGATAATTAAAAAATTTCTCTGTATAATGCTTTCCGCGAAATGCGTCCTATATGCACTATACGCAGGACCACAACTCACATGTGTACAAAATATTAATCTATTCAGGTGAATAATTGCGTTTTCAAGCGTTTTTTCGTATGTTGCAGACGTGAAAGTGAATTTTTCTATTTTTAAAATTTTGCACGAGTGTAAAAAAACGATGTGACTGATAGAAAAATGGTTTTATAAAAATTTGTTGCACTATTCAAAATTTTCCCATATCTTGCATAGTTTTACCGAAAATAGAATTTTTGATTCTTAATTATATGCAGATGACTCCATCTTCAAAATTTATTGCATGGTTCACTTGAAAAGTAGTCACTATCCTCTGGATTATAGTGTTTAACAACTTTTCCAAGAACCGAAGAAAACGATTTTTTGTTTTTGTTTTTACTTTTTGACCCCGTTTTTTTTTAATTTGACGTGATAGATTATTTTCGTTTTGAGATTCGCAATCCACGTAAAAAACTCGACAGAAATGATATAGAAACCTTGTGGACTTTCCATTCATCACAAATTTAGTGTCGGACTGTGAGTAAGCGCCAAGTCCCCGGTCCCCAATCTGCAGTGGCGAGTCGAGCGTTCGAGCGCAAATACTCAAACCTCGATATCTCGGAAACTAAGGCAAACGATGAAAAGAAAAAATAAGCCCCTAATGAATTTTGATGTACTTTCATCCTGCAAAGCCCCAGTCGAATCGGCGATGTACATCTCGCGTCCTCCTTATTAGATTCACAAGCTCACGGTTATCAGGAGCGCCAATAATCTTTCCTTTTTTCGGATGAATCTTGACACACTTGTCCAATCCAAAGCCCATACCAATCTTCAATGTATACTTCTTGACGATATTTAGAGCGTGTTGAAGTTTGCTTTTACCAGAAGCATAGATCTTCAGGTCATCCATATGAAATACATGAGTGACCTTATGTTCGCGATGATTAGTGTCGCCGCAGAGGTATCCAGGAGAATTTCGTCGTGCGAGAGATAGAGGTAGAAGTGTGATGCAAAAGAGCGAAGGGCTCATGGTATCGCCCTGAAAGACGCCCTTCGAGAGATGACGTTGTACGTTGTCACACGATAATTTCCAGATGAGGTAGTAAATATATTTTTCCAAAGGGCAGCAATCTCTCTATGCATCTCAATATGTGTGGATGAACCTTCAAGCTTTCCAACAGACAGATGATAAGTCTATGAGAGTTTGAATCGAAAGCTTTCCGTTAGTTAATCCAGGCTATTGACAGGACGCGCTGATGGGCTGCTGCGTCTTTGAAGCCGCACGTTGGACAAGTTCTTGATACCGTCTGGTCCTGCAGCAGAAGAGTTCTTCGTGTCCCTAAGTGTTTTTTTCACCTCTTCGGCAGTGATTGATGGACGTTTTTCCTCAGATGTTACAAGGTTGTCGCAAAACTCCTTGGAGCGGATGATATTATCAGTATCTTCTTTTAACTCCAGTGTCTTTGGGATCTTATACACCTCTCTCCAGAAAGTCTCTACCTCGTTGGTCTTTGGTTCATCTTAGACAGAAATAGGGAATTCGCTGAAGAGGTGCGATGGGTAAGCGAGAAACTGTTGATTCTCCCTAATACACGTCTCTCTCTTCTGTATTCTCCTCCTTGCGTCAGATAACAGCCGTATTTTGTCAACAATATGCTGCTTGATTGTCAGCAGCTTCAAATCGCGCGCCGTAAGCGCGCTCAAACTTTTGGGTTTCTATTATACGATGAACAAAAACAAGCGTGGAGCGCAAGATTTACATGATGTTTAAACCAAACATCGAGCGCGAAGCGCGAGTTTCTTGGTGAGAATGTGTTCCTTATGGTCGATAGAACCTCAAGTAAATTAGTTCTTTTTATGTAAAATTTACATAATGAAAACAAAAGCAGGTCATAACGATGAAGCTTACTAAGAGAGTACTAGCCCGCGAAGCGCGCAATAGCGAGCACACGAAGTGCGAAAACCTAGAGGAACCGAGCTCAAAGCTTAAGGCAAATGTGTCCGAGCACGTAGCGCGAAGCGATTACATTACCGAGCACGAAGCGCGAGATTAATACTTAATCGAGCGCGAAGCGCCACATCCAACAGGTGCGTGCCTTAGGCGCGCTCAAACTTGCGGAAATTCATGTATGTTGAATATTCATGTATGTTGTTGAATATTCATGTATGTTGTTGAATATTCATATTTTTCGGTAGCGTTTAATCTATATGATTGATAATTCAACTATTCGAGTTAAAGATTCAGCATTTTAGTTGAAAATTCATCAGTTTGATTGAAAATTAATTTTTTTAAATTGAAAACTTAACTTCCATTTTTAGTTCAAAATTGATATTTTTTAATTTAAAATTCAACTATTTGGTTGAAAAGTTGTCTTTTTCACATGAAAATTTAAGTATTTTGTTAGAAATTCGTCTTTCTGGTAAAAATTAAGCTTCTTGATTGAAAATTCAACTATTGCAGTTAGAGCTTCATCACTTTACTTAAAAATTCGTCTTTTTTGTTTAAAATGCAACCATTCCAATAAAGGATTCATCATTTTAGTTGAGAATTTATCAGTTTAGTTAAAAATTCATCTTATTTAGTTCGAAATTAAACTATTCGGTTGAATATTTGTCTTTTTTAATTGAAAATTCGACTATTTGGTTGAAAATTCATGTATTTTACTGAAAAATCATCTTTTTTGTAGAAAATAAATTTTCTTGTTCGAAAATTCATCTTTTTTGTTGAAAAGAAAACCACTTGATTGAAAGATAAACTCTTGATAAAACTCATCTTGTAGGTTTAAAATGTCATCTATTCCAGTTGAAAATTCATTACTTTCGTTACAAATTTTTTTTGGTAAAAAATTAATTTTTTCGGTTGAAGATTCCACTATTTGGTTAACAATTTATGTATTTTGTTTAAAATGCAATATTTCTACTTGAAAAGTTAGGCATTTTAAGCGGTTTAAATTCACGGACTTTAGAGATAAATTCGAGAATGGATTAATTGTTTTTTAAAATTATTTAATTATTTAATTAATCGATGGTATAATAAACTGTCATACTCCTCTTCCTTCTGCTGATACTTCTTCTGCCGCTCCTCCCCCTCTTTTAATTCGAAACTGTATACAATTATACATATTCCGAGTCGAAACAAACGTTTATAATGAACTGTCATCCTCCTCTTCTTTCTCCTCCTTATTTTCCTTCAACTCGAAACTGTATACAATTATACATATTCCGATTTGACTGTTAAAAAAAATGCGAAATATTGTAATGGCTACTATGAACTACTACTACTACTATGAAAAATTATACCTGCAAAAAACCTGGAATTGTCCGGGAATTTTTTTTCGAGGATTTAAGTGGACACTCTGTTCTCGATTATTTCTAGAGCTTTTCGATCTCTATTTTAAATACGAATCTGATTAAATACTTTCTCTTTTATTAGCGGTCCAACAATTCAAGCTGTTCATCCAGTGGCTACGAGTCGATAAAGTACATGATCTCGCCCGAGAAGGAGAATCGCGTTCCTGTTTCAAGAACCGATCCGGACAACTATCTCGTCCAAGTAAATAAGTTTGATTGTTTATTTTAATCGACAGTGACTCAAACGGAATCTGTCCAATCAACAGGCCTCAAGCTCGTGTGGATCGGATTTCCTGAACTTCGACAGCCGCGTTTTTGGCAGTCCCAGCAGTCAATTCGAGAGGGCGCTGAAGGACAGAGATTTACCGATAAACGAGCTACCGAGTTTGGACTGACAAGAGCGGAAACTTCTCCTGGTTTCTTCCTATTCCCAACGACGCTAGCCTTCGGGAATTGTTCGCTCACCGCCGTTTGTTTCTCAGATTTTATTTTTATTTTCTACTCCATCTGTTTTTTTCTTTTTCGCGCAACATTCGTGTTTCCTTTTCCGATTGCTATTGCAATTTGCGCCACTGATTGCTCCCTTTCGTCGTTTTTGACATATAGTTAAAGAGCCGCTAGAGGCTAAATTCTAACAATTAAATTGTTTGCTCCATACACAATGGAACGAGTTACACCAGCGAGCCTGCAGTAGGCCGGCTTAGTATAAGCTAGCTTAAATGAGAGCGGCCAGATTCGCGTCGGCGCAGAAGCCGCAGGGACTTCACGTGTGCGGCAAAGAGCCGCTGTAGAAAACGCTTTTGCGCCGACGCGAAACTGACCCACTCTCGTATTTAAGCTAGCTCACATTAAGCCAGCCTATTCAGTGGCCAATTTTTCTCGCCAACCACACTGCGCATGCGTCGCACCAGCAGCCTCATTAAATGTTGATCGCGCGCTTATTTAAAATGATTAAATATGCAAATCATTTTTTCACAATATATAATAATCATAAAGTAAAAAAAAAAATATTATGAAGGATTAAAAATTTACTTTGGTGAAAAAAGGTATTTCTTCTTCTGTATTCAAAGTTAATAATTTATTTATAAGGAGTACAATCAAATAATTATTTCACCTTGCACTCTAAAATACTGTTTTGAGATCTAGAAATTAATTGTTATTTTTCCCACAATGATGATTTATTATGAAAAATTCATTTACACATGTAATAGTTTCAAAAATACACGCCATTTACAGCTAATGAGACTGCCGATGCAAGGCATGCGCTGTGCAGTTGGGGAGCCGAATTGGGAGCACTGAGCTTACTGTAGGCTCGCCGGTGTAACTCGGTCCAATGAGTGATATTTTTAGTCAATTAAGCGTTATATAAATATAATTTAGTTATATATATATATATATCAAAAAGGGCTCACTGGAATTTTTGTTCTTAGTTTTAATATATCTGTGGGATCAGATACTAACCTAATCATTTGAAAAATCCTGAATAAAAGGACTTTGCAATTAAATTTCTAGAATTTTTTTCAGTTTTCAATATTTTTAGCATAAAATCGTATTTTTTCAAAAAGGGCACGATAGATTTTTGTTTTATTTTTAGTTTTAAAAAGTCCGTGGAATTACAAACGATAATAATTATTTTTTAAACCCTATATAAAAGGACTTTGCAGTTAGATTTCTAGAAATTTTTTTCAGTTTTCAATATTTTGAACATAAAATCGTATTATTTTCAAAAAGGGCCCGGTGGATTTTTTTTGTTCTTAGTTTTAAAATATCTGTGGGATCAGATACTAACTTAATCATTTGAAAAGTCCTTAATAAAAGGACTTTGCAATTATATTCCTAGAATTTTTTCATAGTTTTCAATATTTTTAACATAAAATCGTATTATTTTCAAAAAGGGTCCGGTGGAATTTTTGTTCTTAGTTTTAAAATATCTGTGGGATCAGATACGAACCTAATCATTTGAAAATCCTGAAGAGGACTTTGCAATTAGATTTCTACCATTTTTTCATAGTTTTCAATATTTTTAACATAAAATCGTTTTTTTTTTCAAAAAGGGCCCGACGCATTTGTTTCATTTTTAGTCTTAAAAAGTCCGCGGGATTACAAACCACAATAATCATTTTGAAAATCCTATATAAAAGGACTTTGCAGTTAGATTTCTAGAATTTTTTTTCAGTTTTCAGTATTTTGACCATAAAATTGTATTATTTTTAAAAAGGGCCCGGTGGAATTTTTGTTTTTAGTTTTAAAATACCTGTGGGATCAGATACAAACTTATGCATTTGAAAAGTCCTTAATAAAAGGACTTTGCAATTAGATTTCTAGAATTTTTTCAGTTTTCAATATTTTGAACATAAAATCGAATTTAAAAAAAAAAGAGCCCGATAGACTTTTGTTTTATTTTTAGTCATGAAAAGTCTGTAGAATTACAAACGAAAATATTCATTTTGAAAATCCTATATAAAAGGACTTAGCAATTAGATTTCTAGAATTTTTTGCAGTTTTCATTATTTTGAAAATAAAATCGTATTTTTTTCAAAAAGGACCCGATGGATTTTTTTTGTTCTTAGTTTTAAAATATCTGTGGGATCAGATACTAACTTAATCAATTGAAAAGTCCTTAATAAAAGGACTTTGCAATTAGATTTCTAGAATTTTTTTCAGTTTTCAATATTTTGAACATAAAATTATATTATTTTCAAAAAGGGCCAAGTGGAATTTTTGTTCTTAGTTTTAAAATATCTGAGAAATCAGACACTAATCTATCATTTGAAAAGTCCTTAATAAAAGGAATTTGCAATTAGATTCCCAGAATTTTTTTCAGTTTTCATTATTTTGAAAATAAAATCGTATTTTTTCAAAAAGGGCCAGATAGATTTTTGTTTTATTTTTAGTCATAAAAAGTCCGTGGAATTACAAACGATAATAATCATTTTGAAAATCCAATATTAAAGGACTTTGAAATTAAATTTCTAGAATTTTTTCAGTTTTCAATATTTTGAACATAAAATCGTATTTTTTCAAAAAGGTCCCGGTGGATTTTTTTCTGTTCTTAGATTTAAAATATCTGAGGGATCAGATACTAAGCTAATCATTTGAGAAATCCTTAATAAAAGGACTTTGCAATTAGATTTCTGGAATTTTTTTCAGTTTTCAATATTTTGAACATAAATCGTATTTTTTCAAAAAGGGCCTAGTGGATTTTTGTTTTATTTTTAGTCGTGAAAATTCCGTAAAATTACAAACGATAATAATCATTTTGAAAATCCTATATAAAAGGACTTTGCAGTTAGATTTCTATAAATTTTTTTCAGTTTTCAATATTTTGAACATAAAATCGTATTATTTTCAAAAAGGGCGAGGTGGATTTTGTTTTGGTCTTAGTTTTAAAATATCTGTGGGATCAGATACTAAATTAATCATTTGACAAACCCTTAATAAAAGGACTTTGCAATTAAATTTCTAGAATTTTTCAGTTTTCAATATTTTTAGCATAAAATCGTATTCTTTTCAAAAAGGGCACGATAGATTTTTGTTTCATTTTTAGTCTTAAAAAGTCCGTGAAATTATAAACGATAATAATTATTTTGAAAATCCTATATAAAAGGACTGCAGTTAGATTTCTAGAAATTTGTTTCAGTTTTCAATATTTGGAACATAAAATCGTATTTTTTCAAAAAGGGTCCGGTGGATTTTTTCGTTGTTCTTACTTTTATAATATCTATGGGATCAGATACTAACCTAATCATTTGAAAAATCCTGAATAAAAGGACTCTGCAATTAAATTTCTAGATTTTTTTTTCACTTTTCAATATTTTTAGCATAAAATCGTATTTTTCCAAAAAGGGCACGATAGATTTTTGTTTTATTTTTAGTTTTAAAAAGTACGTGGAATTACAAAAGACAATAATCATTTTTAAAATCCTATATAAAAGGACTTTGCAATTAGATTTCTGGAATTTTTTTCAGTTTTAAATATTTTGAACACAAAATCGTATTATTTTCAAAAAGGGCCCAGTGGAATTTTCGTTTTTAGTTATAAAATATCTGTGGGATCAGATACTAACCTAATCATTTGAATATTCCTGAATAAGAGGACTTTGCAATTAAATTTCTAGAATTTGTTCATAGTTTTCAATATTTTTAACATAAAATCGTATTTTTTTCAAAAAGGTCCCAGTGGATTTTTATTTGTTCTTAGTTTTAAAATATCTGTAGGATCAGATACCAACCTAATCATTTGAAAAATCCTGAATAAAAGGACTTTGCAATTAGATTTCTAGAATTTATTTCAGTTTCAATATTTTGAAAATAAAAATAGTATTTTTTTCAAAAAGGGCCCAGTGGATTTTTATTTGTTCTTAGTTTTAAAATATCTGTAGAATCAGATACGAACCTAATCATTTGAAAAATCCTGAATAAAAGGACTTTGCAATTAGATTTCTAGAATTTATTTCAGTTTCAATATTTACCCTATACCTATATACCCATTCACACACTACTACTTTCCAACCGAGCAATTCACGCCTACCCCGAAAGGGAAATGGCTTAATGGTATAATATTAATAATAAAAAAATGATATACACGGGGGATCCAATTGAAGGCATGGTCCGAAGGTTGCCTGAAATCAAACAAAATATTCTCTTGCTTTTTATTTTTTCAATGTTATTTTTTATTAATTTTTTTTTATTACACATTGTTTATTATTATAGAAGGAAGCTAACAATAACTTTTAAAAATAAAAAAACGTACTTACGATTCTTCAGCAAGACCAATCACTTAGCCACACTCTGGTCCCACAGACCCACAAGACACTTTCAATGTTTTCACTGTCGCTGCTACTGCCACTCTACTGATTGCATTTCATTACAATTAAGCTGAAAAATCTTTATTTATTTGCAAATTGTTTACGTAGAAATCCTTATATAGCGTAATTCGAGTGTTTGTGAAAATTGAGCAAATTCATGTCTTTTCAAAATTAAACTTTTTTGATCGAATCAAATTGATATTTTTTTTTTTTGAGAAGTCCGTATCCTCCCCGGAAAGGATTGGTGCATTTTTTGATACGCCGAAAATTTAAAAAATGAGACTTGCAATAAATTTTATATCTTTTTAACAAATCATCTTTTGGATTTTCTTTTAGTCTATTCTTGTTGGGCGGGAACTGGCGAATCGATTTCGGTATAATTAAACCTAAAAATGTTGATTTGTTCAAATGTTATAAGCGAATTAAATTTGTCGATCACCCAGACCAAGTGTGGGTGAGTAAGGGTCAAATAATATGTGTGGTCTCCGAGGGTTAATAAAAAATTTGTAGATCTTTTTGGGTGCACAATTTTTATCTATTCATATTTTTCGTAGCTTGTATCGTTTGCCCAAAACATGTCATTTCTACATTCTCATCAGAGAAGGTATTAGATTTGTGTAAAATTTGAGCACACCAGTTTTTGTCAAATGTCCACGTTTTGAGACCCTCTGAAACAGAAAAACAGGTTTTTACGAATGTGTGTGTCTGTCTGCTTGTGAGCGCGATAACTTCTAAAAAAATTAATCTATTAGATTAGCCTTCGGTTATATCTTTTAGTTCCAGAAACTGAAGGTCAATTCAAATTCGTTAGCCAATCATTTTAAATAAAAATTCAAAAAGACCATTTTGAAAATAATTAAGACCATTTTTTCCAGATTTGCAAATTCTATGTGCGGTTATTCATAATACACGAAAAGTCGAACAATTTAGCTTTACAACTTTTTTCGATAAAAGGAAAATTATCAGAGTTGTAGCATTTTTAAAATTAAAAAAATCAAAGGAAAATGTAAATTTTGAACCGAACAACGCACGATATGAAAAAAAGACAAGAGAAGGAAAACGTTAATTTTTGAAAGCCCTACGAGATTATCATAACAATTTTTTTAATTTTCTTGAAAAATCGTATATTCAAATTTTGACCGCACTAAAAATAATGAAAAATAAAAAATTTCATTTTTCGGTCAAACTATGCAAGATACGAAAAAAGATAAGAAGACAAAAATTGTGCACCCAAAAATTATTACAAATTTTTTATAAATCGCTTTTCGATAAGACGCGTAGTTTTTGTTTTATTCATAAAAAACAACATGAAAAATAAAAAAATGACATTTTTAGGCAAACGACGCAAGCTAAGAAAATAATAAATAGACCAAATTTGTTCACCGATAAAAGAGCTACCAATTTTTTATTAATCGTTTTTTGAGAGGATAAGTAGTTTTTATTATGATCGTGAAAAACAACATTAAAAATAAAAAAATTAATTTTTTGGAAATACGTCGCAAGGTACGAAAAACATTGATGGACAAAAATTGTGCACCCAAAAAAGATCTACAAATTTTGTATTAATCACTTTTTGATAGCATACGTAGTTTTTGTTTTATTCGTAAAAAATAACAGTAAAATTTTTTCAAAGAATTGTTAAAGACGACACAAGGCAAGAAAAGAACTAATAGACAAAAGTTGTTCACCCAAAAAAGATCTACAAATTTTTTATTTTTTGGTAGGATGCGTATTTTTTGTTCAAATCGTAAAAAATAACATTGAAAATAAATTAATTAATTTTTAGGAGAAAACGACACAAGGTGCAATAAAATGTTAATTACGAAATTGTTTTTTTATAGGATGCGCACTTTTTTAATCATAAAAACAAGACAATAGAAATACATTTGTTTCAATATCGATGCATATTATGAATTGCAATAATATACATTTATTGAAATGATACATTTTTTATGGTAGCTGAGAATAAAAATTAATACAAAATAAAGTACAAATATTTAAGTAATCATGGTGTTTATTTATAACAATACATTTTATTATTAGTTTATTATTTGAGAAATTCACTTGAGAAATATCACTATGCGCGGATCGTGGGAGTCGCAGATCGGGCAATTTAATAGAGATAAACACCAATTAATTGATATTTACATATTTATTCAGAACAATGGACATAAAGTTTATCGACAATGCGGGTTGATAAAAGGTTTTAACATAATCACTACCGTCAAGACTAGCGTGTTTTTAGGTCGTACAAGGTTACATGTCATTACGGTCGGGAGGTAAGCGTCAACTGAGGCAGTACTCTCGCAAGATTAGCATCCCTTCTACTCTAGGAGCTGGGTGTAATCCTGTGTGCCGTTCTAGGTCCGTCGGATTTTTGTTACTGAATATTGTGCAAAATGTTGTGCTGATTAAGAAAAAGTAGGACCCCCCCATCCCGAAAAATGGGGCGGTTTCAAGATATTCGCGTTTTAATTATTTTTTAAATAATGCAATAGTCCTGTTGTAATTTGAGGTTTTTCGAGAGTTCAAATATATGGTCGGCTAGAAAACCGATTTACGAAGATAAATTTCCACCATCATTTTTTTATTCAATGAATTGTTACCATAAAAAATTAACAATTACCTGAAAGAATGAGGAAAAATAAAATTGTGCCTATTTTGTTTAAAATATTGATTGCACAGCAAAAAGCTTCTTACAAAAGTTGGACTACTCTCAGAGAAGCATTTTTTTGTTACAGCTGAAATTTTACCGCGATTTCGCTGGGAGCAAGTGCAATTTTTAAGATTAGCACCTGCTCCCGGAGAAATACTGCGGTTGTCCTTATGACAAACTTTTAACTATATACCGCAAGCGTAAGGTCAACTTCATAGTAGTCATAGAGAAGCGTGAGTGCGAGTGAGACACTAGTATATGGCGCATAAGAGCATCTCCTTCGCACTTATGAATATGACTACTATGAATTTGGCCTTACTTTATGCATACTATTTTACACATTTCATATTATTTTATATATTTTGCAATATTTCAAATATTAACCCGATTAGGTTATCGCTTTTTTTGCACCTTCTCAGATTATCGTGGGCCGTGTTAGACCCAAGGCATGTTAAAACGCTCAATTATCAATAAAAAAATCTAGTCAAATTCATGGACACTCTTGAACACTTCTCCTTTAAGGGCACATCATAAAGATGGCAAAAAAATTTTAACAATTATTTTATTTTTAGTGATAAACACACCCACCACCCGAAAATGCAGACATTGATTAAAAAATGCATGGATCTGGAACGACCCACGATAACCGGATTGGGTTAATTAACAATTTTAAATTATTTTCGCAAATATGAAATTGCATAATTTCTATAGCCTTTGTTCATATCTCAGTGCAGAAGAAAAAGTGAGGGTACGTCAGAAAATCAATGAGAGGAGGGGGGGGGGGGTCGCTGGTTTCACCACCATTTTAAATCCACGCCAGCAAATCAGGCAGGTTTTACACTTAAAGTCGCATAATCTCTCGGGGACAAAATATATTTTTTTGGACGAAATTAGGCGATATGTATTTTTGCGATTTATGAAACAAATTTGTTTTACAAAGTTATGCGTATTTGAATTTTTTGCTTCGTTTTCAGAAAACCGCAAAGTTTTCTTCAAACATTTAGAAAATGTTCACAATTAACAAAATGGCGGCTGTTTTTCTTAAAATATTAAAATTCAATTATCTCAAAAAAAGCCCACACTTACATTTTTTGCCAATTTGTTGTTGAATTCGTACTATTGTACTGTTAAAAATTAATCCAGGATTTTAAAACAATTTGATGAATAATTCGAGTCAGTTCAAAAGATATTTTGAAATTTTTTGAATTTTGAAGAGATTAAATATATTTTAAAACTTCAAATGATTTCCGAACATTTATCAAATATTCTTACATTTTTTCCAAGCGTTAAAAAGCCTCAAATATATTTTAAACTATTAAAATTTATCTTAAAATTTCATATAATCCTTTAAAATAAAAATAAATAAAATTTCTTCCAAATTTTAAAGACTTTTTTCAACATATCGGAAATGTTCAAAAATCTTTTTGAATTTTCTCGAGAAACCTAGGAAAATTATATTCATATAACCTTAAACCAAGTAAACAAAGAAAATTGAAACATAAATAGTTATTCAAAATTTTTATTTTGAATTAGAAAATATTCTTTCTTTCAAAGTATAATTTGCCTACAATTTGCCTTCATTGTTGACTGAAAAATGTTTTTTTATTTGCAGATTCAACCATTTTGTTAAAAATCGACTGGATTTTTTTTATTCAGAGATTAATTTCAAAGGCTATTAATCAAAGCCTTAATGATAATGGCGACGAAAAATGGTGGAAAAGAAAAAAATGTTACTGAAAATTATTATTATTATTATTATGGAAATTTAACTATACATATATTCTTCAAATTCGTTGTTTTTTGTTAGAAAATAAATCTTGTTTGAAAATTCATCTGTTGTATCGAAAACTCAACTACTATTTGGTCAAAAATTCATTTTTGTGGTTTAAAAATTCGTTGCTTTATAATTGAAAATTTAACTATTTTCTTTTTGCTTTGTTTTTTACTGGATTCTTTTTTATTCTAAGGTTAATTTCAAAGACTGTTAATTCAAATCCTAATAATTATTCTAATACATTACGGCAAAAAATATTGGAAAATTAAAAATATGTATTGAAAATTGATTTAACTACAGTGTAACTATATATATTTTAATTTCGTTGTGTTTTGGTAGAACATAAATCTTCTCGTTTGAAAATTCATCTATTTGGTTAAAAATTCAGTTTTCTGGTTGAAAATTTAACATTAATTAATTTAATATTTAATTTAGATTTTCATTTTTTCAAATTGAAAATTTGAATATTTTTTGAAAATTCGTTGTTTTTTCATTGAAAATTTAACTAATTTATTTTTTCTTCAAAATTGATCTTTTTTAGTTACAAATTCAACTATTTGATTGAAAATTTAGATTTTTTGTTTTCTTCAAATTTGTTGTTTTTTGGGACAAAATTAATCTTCAAGGTTGAAAATTCATCTTTTTGATTAAAAATTTAACTATTTTTTTTAAATTCGTTGTTTTTGGTGGAAAATGTAACTATACTATTCGCTTTTTTATTGTTTGAATATTAATCTATATAATTAGTTTATTTCTTTTTTAATACTTATGATTAATTAAAATGTCTTCTTTCAAATTCGATGTTTTTTGGTAGAAAATTAATTTTCATGGCCAGTAATTCATATTTTGATTTAAAATTGAACTCTTTTGTAAAAAGTCATTGTTTTTGGTTGGAAATATATAACTATTCTATTTAGTTTTTTATTGGTTAAGAAATTATCTTCTTAGTTGAAAATTTATTTTTTCAATTTAAATTTTAACTATTTTTCCAAAATTCGTTATTTTTTAAAAATATTTTATATATATTTGGAAATCCTTTCAAGTTTCAAAATATTCTTAATCACTTCAACACTTCAAAAAATTCTGAATATCATTTAAACGAACTTGAATTTTTTTTCAAATTTTGAAAAATCTTTCAAAATTAAAAGAATTTCCTCAAGATATTCTGGATTTTTTCTCAAAATTACTAGAAATCTTTTAAAATGTTTAAAAATCTTTTCAAATTTTTATATGAATCTTAAGAATTTTCTTTCATTCTCTTGAAACCGTTCAAAATTCTCAAAAGGTTTCTAAATTTCATGTTCGAAATTATTAAAAATCGACATTTTGTTTTGATCTTTTTGAAATCTTTTCCCTTATATACTTTAAAACTAGAAACAATAATTAAAAACTATATATATTCCTGGATGAAAAAATTTGTGTGAAAATATGCCTAGTGTTTTTAAAAAAATACGAAAAAGGTTCTAAAAATCGAATTTTGAATTGTTAAAAATAAATAAAATTCGATATAAATCGGTACTGAATTGAATCCTGCAAAATTTGTTTGAAAAATGTTAGTAGGCTCGACAAAAATTAGGGAGAAATTTTTGTTTTTCTTTCGGAGCGCACGTGTTTTTTAATTTATTTTTTTATACAATTTGTATAGAATTACTGTTATTTTAAATTTAAACAATAAATAAAAAAAAAATAATATTAAACAAATTCTTAGATAAATAAACTTGATTATTGTATTTTTAATAAATAAATAATATTTATTGAAAAACAACTTTTTGTTGTTTAAATTCGGGAATTCCAAAATTCGGGAATTTTTTACTTGGGATATTTTCTGTATGGAATTTTCCAATTCGTAAATATTATAAACTGTTCGGGAATTTTATTATTTTGGAATTTTGAATTTTTCAATTCGGGATATTTATACATCGACAATTTTATAATTTGGGGAATTTCATTATTTTCCAATTCGGCAATTTAATAGTGTCGGAGATTTCATTTTTCGGGATTTTTCGGTCTTCCACTCATGCCTTTCGAAATTTTTTCCGTCTTGGCATACTTTTATACCTTGTCTTAAAATTATGTAATTTTTCAAAATAAAAGGTCGAAATCATCAAAAATATCAATTTTCTTTTAAATTATTTGAGATCTTTTCAAATTATTTTTGAAAATTTTTTGGAACTTTTAAATATCTTTAAAAATAATTCCTATTTTCCTAAAATTTTTGTGAAATCCTGCAAAAAATGGCCTCAAAAGCTTCGAGATTTTCTTTCCAATTTTGTGAATCTTTTGAAATGTTTTGAAATATTTAAAAAAATTGTCTTAAAGTTGTGTAATTTTTCGAAATAAAAAATCATTTTAATTCTTCCGAAATTACAAGTGTAAAAAATAGAAAAATTATAATTGTAACATTCAAAGTTTAAATTTATCACTCTGAAATTTTGTGACAATTCAGTTTCGAATTGTTTAATATTGAAAATTGTTCTGTTTTTTTTTTTAATTTAAAAATTCTAAATTGAATGGGTTAAAAATGGAATATTTTATATTGAAACAATACTTGAATAAGATTTTGAAATTGAATAAAGGCGTTTATTTATGAGTCTATTAATTTGAAGTGATTTTTAAATTGAGCATTGTTTCTTAAGACTCAATCGGACGTTTACATTTGTGTGTCTACTAAGGCTTACGAATTAAATTAGTTGAAATTTTTACGTTAAAATATGTAAATTATATCATTTTGAACAGATCCAGAATCGTCTTGTAAAATCAATGACTGTTCAATTTTTATTACTCGAACTACAGCTCAGTTTTTAAAAGCATGAGTTAATTTATATTGACAGCTGATCAGTTTAAAAAGTTTTTTTATTTCCCGGTTAAAAAAATAAATTCAGTTTCATTTTCCGACTTTTCCCGATAGCGAGTCTAGCTCAATTTAGCACAACTGTCATTTTTTTTTTAATATTAATTTTTCTGTTCTAACTTCCGGGACAATCATTTAATTCATTGAAAGATTGGTAATTTTTTATTTTAAGAAATGCATGTAAAAACTATACTATTTTTATTTTTATGAAAAATATTTTCCTTTAATAAAATTGTTGTGATAAAAGCATTTCGAAGAGATTTTTTTTTAAGCTTTGGAGGAATAAAATAAATATTTATAGGTCGACCAAGGTTTGTATCTTTGGGCGAAGAAATCCGTTCTATAGTTCGAGAAATATTTTTTATACATCAATATTTTGTACAGAAAATTATCTGGAGTGACCTTTAATTATTATTTTAAATACGTGAAAAAATCAGATTTCACCCTCACAGCATGGGTTATCGGCGGGATGTCCCATTTATCTCCCTGGATATCCTGGGCATATCCCAGGAGATCCTAGGGATATTGAGAATAATATCGTACAGGGCGGAAATCTCGATATCCCTGGAATGTCCTAAGGATATCTCAGAATATCCTGAGGATATCCCATTAATGTCCCAATTTTATATGCCAAGGATATCCCCAAGATATCCCAATTCCATAATTTAGTATATTCCTGGAAGTTCAGATATATTTACTGCCAATTATATGTATATTCAATCGTATCAATAAAATAACAAATAATTTAACAATATCAGGTATTTTTCCGGAGATTTTGTACAAAGTACAACATTATAAAGTACAATAATAGTAGAGTCCCTTCTAAAGTCACTTCCAGGTAAATTTCATAATGGCTGTCAGTGTGCGAAAACTGTTGCGCAATAATAAGTGACGTGTTGAAAAAAGTAAACAATTTCTCGAATATTCGTGCCAGATTGTAATCTATTCTCATTCATATTATGTAAACTAACGCGGTACATATTAATTTGATTGTTTTTTTATCATAAAAACTGATTTTGCCGTTATACTGATAGTGAAAAGTGCGATCTCTAAACTGCGCAATTTAAAGGTTACGGAAACAATAACAGCCAACTTTTAAATTTTCAGAATGTGGCTTGTTTTTTATTGTACGTAGGCTGTTATTGGTTATGAAACTAATTCACGGGATATGCCAAAGATATCATTTTGTTGTGAGGGCAATGTTTTCTATGAAAAACACAATCCATGAGCGACAGAACGCAATCAGAAACAATAATAGAGTCCATTTATTCAGAAACAAGCACTTTGAACAAAATTGACCTTGAGTGAACATTAAATATATATTTTTCAATTTTGAAAAAAATCAGACGTTATTTTCTCACAAACAAAACATTTGCGGGGGTGCCAAATTATTAAAAAATAAATCAAACTTGAAAAAGCACTCTTTTAAAGAGATTTTGAATCTAAACATTTGTTCAGTTCTTTCAAGCACTCCTAATTTTCAATAGCCTTACTTTCAAATTTATCTGAAGTTACACGACTTTAGTCGTTCTATAATAATGATTCAAGCATTAAAAAGTTTTAAAAATCTTTAAAAAAAGTGTGAGGTTTAAATGGTGGCAGTGGTCTTATTTTGTGCCGCATCTCGGGCGGCTTTTCGAGGATTCTCCTTGGCTTCGTCCTTTTCCGCTTGGACGGCTCGTTCTACTAGCTCCTCAAAGGTGCTGATAGTGGCAGCTCGGAGGATCTTTTTGATCGATGGCTTAAGAGCGTCGAGAAGTAAGGACCCGATTTGTGACTCGTGTGCCTGGGATAGGAGTCGGAGGGCAAGAAGATATTTTTTCTGTAGGAATATTCCTACGGCCTCCTCTTCTTCTTGCTTAGTTGCATATAATTTAATGCGCAACTTGTTAAGGGCCGAAACCCCCGCAAAGTGTTGGATGAGTAAGGTTTTGAACTTACCACATGGCGTGACCAGAGTCCAATATCAATCGATGCCTCGGTAAAATATCGCTCGCATTGATCAAGGAATTCTTCTGGATCCTCATGATCCATACCTGCGAATGTGCGTCGCGGAACATCTGGTGTGCGGAACGCACAAATTAATGCTCGCCAGCCAGTCATTGGAGCATGCATCGGAAGGGTCGGTGTTGGTAGGCCTGCCTGTGAAGTTGGCTGTGTGGTCTACTCGTACCTGTGTACAAACGGGCGAGCGTGTTGGCGCCCGAACAGGCGAGCGTGTTGACGCCCGGACGGGCAAGCGTGTTGCTGCCCGCACGGGTGAGCGCGTTGGTACCTGGACGGGCGAGAGTGTTGGTGCTCTCGTTTGTCTGTGCGGCGAGAGAATAGGCATCGCAATCCTTGAGGCAATCTGATTCGGGCGGCTGATCAGGCCGGGGATGGTCTCATCCTCGGCAATCGGTTCTCGGAATAGAACCACTCGAACGGAGGCGAGGGTACCGGTATCTCTGGTGCCGGTAGTTCGGGTGCTGGTAGTTCGGGTGCGGGTAGTTCATGTACCGGTATTTCAGGTGCCAGTATCTCGGGTGCCGGTACCAGAGCTACAAAATTCGGCGAAACCGCGAAATGTGCGGGAACCGCTGAGGGTGCCGGGAATTCCGGTAATGCAGGAACGGCCTGAAGTTGCGGGATGCCTGGAAATTCAACCTTTGCCGTCTCCCGCTGACGCTGACGATGGCGGGCGTGCTTGCAAGCGCGCTTGTGCTTTTTGCCACCCCTCGGTGTACGCGAAGTTTAAAACGTTATTTGGATGCGAGAAAAGAAAAGTCAATCCGATGTGACGTAACGCAGCGATGTTCCGGCGGATGAGGACCTAAAACATCGTTACGACCCGAATCTCATTCATTTTTATTTTAATTGTCGCGGAACGCGAGCTCGGACGCAAGGGACATTTGCCAGAGCGGACCACCTGCGGACGAACAGAATTTATTTTATTTATTCATTTAATTGAAACGCGAGTTTGAGTGCAAGGGACGTTGGCATACACCTGACCGCCTGCGCACGAAACTTTCATTTTATATATATTTTTTTTTCTTTTTCATGCGGAACGCGAGTCCGAGCGCAAAAAACGTTGGCCGGTGCCTGACCACTTGCGCATGAAACAGAGTTTATTCAATCGACCCGAGATGGTAATTTTTATCCTTTTCACGTGGAACGCGAGTTCGAGCGCAAAGGACGTTGGCCGGTGCCTCACCACTTGCGCAAGAAACAAAAACTTTAATTTACCGACGCGGAATTTTAATTATCACTCAAGCGCGAGAAATTATTAACCGACGCGAGGCTTAAACAATTGCGACACATAAACACTGCAAAAGAACGATGAATACCACGGCACAATTACGGTAATCACTGACAGTACGCTACGAAAGAAAATAATCAGGTGATATCTATAACGGTACACACGATGATGGTTGATTTGTAATTATTCACGAAATATTTATGATCTCCCGACGGCAACAATGATGAGAAGGTGACGCCTATCTGTCGACAGACAGAAAAAGAATGCACTGAACTTTGGTTGTAATATTGCTCACTTTATTCGTGGCGAAAAGCAGAGCGGAGGCTGCTACTCCTTGCTGAATTCCGCAGGCAGCTCGACGCGAGGCTCTCGGTGGAAGAGGGAGCGGCTGCTGGCCCTCTGACTGGCGCGATTCCGGCAATGGGATCGCAACGGAGCGGTGGGGACACCGTCCTCCGTGCCCCTGTTCCGACTTCGAGCGCTCGCGCCATTTTAAACTAAAATGTCGTAACTTTAATTAGTTATTGAAAATACTAAATATTGTTACAATTAATTAATTTTAAAATATACTACTTAACACTAGCCTAACTTTATTTTTTCGCGAGCGGTGCGGGGCTAGGTCCAATAGGACGGTTTTTCGAGATTCATTATTTATATTTAATTTTTAATGTGAAATAAATTAAAAACCATTCAAATTCTGCGAACCTTGAATGACCGTTATATTGTTTATCAAGAATTTCATAAGGTTTTTAAGCCTAACGTTAATGTAAACTTAGAAGACAATATATAGTGAATTTAGATTATTGAAATATTGATATATGTGTAAATATCTTCATATGTGCGCATATATCAATTTGATACATTTTTTTGTCAACTGAAAATAAACGAACTTAATTACTAAGGGAAACATAGCTTAATTTGCTTACAGATTTAGCAAGACAGAAAATAGTTTCCCTCTTCTCGTTACACCTTAGGTACTTTACTTAAGTCATTTATAATATAATTAATGTATTAAGATACGGAGAAAAGGAAACTAATTATTTGTCTTTAATTTATTCAAATTTGGGAAAAGCCGCCCTGGTCGGTATAAATAATAATAACATAAAAGTATATTTTAAAATATCATTTCATCGTAAAGCGTAGCCGCTGGTTGAGTTCCCCGGTGAAGAGAGTCATAAGGTAGAGAGAGAAGAAAAAAGAGAGGAAAGAAGGGGGCAGAGATATGCGCGCATGGGAGGGAAAGAGACAGATACTCTGGCCAGCCGGTGATCACGCGTCGGCCACGTGACTTTAAGGAATTTCTAAAGTCCGCGTGAGAGAAGAAAGCGGTGACGACAGGCATGAGTCATGGAAGGGGTGTTAGCAAGCTCGTTGAGGTAAACACTTGAAGGCGGCAATTCGTCACGTAGGCCGTTTCTCAATTTTCCGGATGTTAAAATTTATCTTTTTTATTTGAAGATTGATTTTTTTTTAATGAAAATTCAACTACTCGGTTAAAAGTTGAACTGCTTTGCTAAAAATTTTTTTTTTTTTTGTTTAAAATTTATTTTTTTAACCGTAAATGCACAGGTTTCCATTTTTGGTTCAAAATTAATCTTTTTTAGTTGAAAACCCCTTTTTTGATAGAAAACTAATCTCATTGGTTTAAAATTTCCTTTTTTGAATAAAAAAGCTACTGGTTGGTTGAAAATTGACTTTTTCATTCAAAATTTATATTTTTGGATAAAAAATTCAACTGTTTTACAGAAAATTCGCCTTTTGGTTCGGAATTTCAAGAATTTGGTCGAATTTTGTTTCTTTTTTTACTCAAAAATCTTCATTGGTTGAAAATCTGGGTTTTTGGTTAATAATAATTCATTTTAGTTGAAACTTCATTCCTTTGTTTGAAAATTGGACTATTTTGTTGAAAATTGTTTTTTTTTTTTGTAGAGAATTATTTTTTTTACTGAAAATTTAATTTTTTCATTTTTGTTAAAATTTATGTTTTTTAGGTGAAAATTCGCCTTTTTTGTCAAAAAAACTAATCTTATTGGATTAAAGTTTCGTCTTTTTTGGTTACAAAAGCAATTGTTTGATTGAAAATTAACTTTTTTGTTGAAAGTTTAGATTTTCAGGTACAATTGGTTGGCAATTCCAAGAATTTCGATGCATTCTCTTGGTTGAAAATTTGACTATTTTGTTACAATTTTTTTGATGGGTAATTTTTTTTACAGAAGATTGATCTTTTTGGTTGTAAATATGTGTTTTTGGTTTTGAAAATCATCTCTTTTGCTCGAAATTTCATCTTCTTTGGTTGAAATATCAATTATTACATTTTTTGTTGGGAATTCATCTTTTTAGGTCAAAAATTCAGCTGTTTGTTCACAAATTCAACTGTTTTATTGAAAATTTTATTTATTTTGTTTAACGTTTTAGCTTGAAAATTCAATTATTTGGTTGAAAATGCAACTGTTTTTAGTGCAAGTTTAATCTTTTTGATTATAGAATTCAACCATTTGGTAGAAAATTCATCTTTACAGGTAGAAAAGTCAAGTATATTGTTGAAACATAAACTATTTTTTTTTAATTTAAATATATTGGTAAAAATTTAATTATTGTATGTTTTCATGGCGAAAAGTCATCTTTTTTAGTTAAAATAAATCAAACTTGAATTGAATTTTTTTTAAATATTATATTGTTTTATTCCTTAGAATAATAATGGTTAAGGAAAATGAAAAATTGGTGTACAGACTATTTTTCAAATTTTCAATGTTATTGGGTTCGAAAGGAAATTCGGCAAGCTATATGATGGTCATAACTATCTCTCTAAGATATATATCATTTCTATAGTTTTTGAAATTGAAAATTGAAATTACGAATATGTCAAAATACTTATGCTCACATCAGGTTTTGATGAGATACATATGAATGGACATTTTAGGAGATTGTTGAGATATTGATTATTTTTAATTATTATTAATTATTAACATTTATTTTTCATCTCATCATGTTAGGTTTTGAATTTTAACCCCTGAGTTTTGCAATTATATAATTATTTCAATTAATATCTCAAAATCATAAAAAAGACGTACTTTCTTATTCTTATAAGGCGTTTCCACCTGTAGTTATCATGTCATTGATTATTATGTTATTGGTAAGTAAATAAATAGAATTTTCATTTGGTCAATTCAGAGTCATGAACTAAAAAATTCTAAACTTACCTTTAATATGCATTTCATATCTATTTGCCCAGGCGGAAAAATTATATATAGTTCATATATAGTGTGAAGTATCATACATAATATTCATTTGCTTCATACAAAAAATGTATAAAACAAATGAATATTATATATAATACTTCACGCCATGTATAAACTATACATAATTTTTCCGCCTGGGTGAGAACACGTGTTTTGAGATATACGAAATTTAAATTTTCAAAATAGTATAAAATACATATATATTTTTGAAAGATGGTTACCAACATCGTGAAGCTTCTGAAATATCCTTTCGAATCCCCCAGCTACAAACTTGATTTGTTTTTCTGTTGACGCAATGAGATTTAATTAAAAAATGGTCCGTACATCAAAGTGTACCAATTACTACCACCTATATCTCTGTAACCATACAATATGGTGACTTATGGTTTTGCACCCACAATAGGTTCCTAAAGTAAGACAATATTGTGCAGTTTGAAAAAAATCGAAAATCATTTGTTTTGGGCAGTGCGCTCATATGAAATGGAATGCCCCATTTATACGATAGAGAGTTGTGTATCATAAATTTGACATGTGGAGGTACACACATATAAAAATTTGTCTCTTTTTAGCTGGACTGGTATTATACACGATATGGTCTCTGTCGGCGTTCGATTCTTTGCTAAGCAGAAAATTAATCCGCGAGGGCATTTGCTGCGCTTGGATTGAGGTTGAATGTTTCTTGTTGGCCTCGGAAGTACGGATATGCTAGATGGTGAGATCTTTTTCCTGTCTATAAAGTCGAACCGACATTCCAGGCCTCATTTTTTGTCATAGACCTTATTTTTTTACGATTTGCGTATACGGTAAAAAGGGGAGTGCAAAATGAGGAAAATAAAGAAGCTCATAGAGTATCAACAATTGAAGTCCCACCAGGCGGAAAATTTATACACTCTCAGAAAAATGTTTCAATCAAACAAATTCTTTCTTTGATACAGGGTCAAAAAAATATTTTTCTGACTCAAACACACCATTGGTTAACTCAAACTTTATGTTAATAAAATTAATTATATCTTTGATATATGATCAAACAACTGTTTGTTTAATTCCATAACACATTTTTTTTAGTGCATAGTCGGAAATATTATAGGGGAAACCAGGACGAGGTGGATAGAAAAACTTTTCAAGTCCTAATATTAGTAATTGATAAATAAGTTGTAAATAAATCATTTCAAGGCTAGTTTTCGGTAAACTGTCACTGAAATATAGAATCTGGGTTATATACAATGTTAGAAGTTTATAAATCCTGTTTTAAAATAATATGTTGTCAACTCTTTTTTGTTAAAAAATTGATTATTTCATTGAAAATTCAACTTTGTAGGTGAATAATTCAAGTATTTGGTTGAATATTTGACTAATTTCTGAAAATTTATTTATTTTGTTGAAAATTCAAGTGTTTTATTAAAAATTCATATTTTTTTGTCAAAAATTCAACTGTTTTTATAAAAATTCAATTATTTGGTCAAAAATGTAACGGTTTTTGGTCAACGTTTAATATTTTTTGTTTGAAAATTCGACTATTTGGTTGAAGATTTATCTTTTGTAGGTAGAAAAGTGAAGTATTTGGTTAAAAATTCTACTAATTGTTTCAAAGTTTAATTATTTTTTGGAAAATTCAAGTATTTCATTATTTTATTTAGATTTAAATTTAATTTTATTATTTTGTTTTGTTGAAAATTCCACTGTCTTGTAAAAAATTAAATTATCTGGTTGAAAATGTAACGGTTTTTGGTCAAGGTTTAATCTTTTTTGCTTGAAAATTCGACTATTTGGTTAAAAATTCGACTATTTTGTTAAAAATTCGTTTTTTTTTCTTTTTAGTTGAAATATCAACTGTTTTTTGTTAAAGTTTAATCTTTTTTGTTTAGAAATTTGACTATTTGTTTAAAAATTCAACTTTGTAGGTTGAATATTGAAGTATTTTGTGGAAACTTTAAATTATTTTGTTTGAAAATTCAACCATTTGATTGAAAATTCAAGAATTTAGTTTAAAATTAACTATTTGGTTCAAAATTTAAATATTAAATTAAAAATTGAACTATTTAATTGAAGATTAATATTTTTTGGATAAAAATTCAACTGTTTTGTTGAAAATTCGTTCGGTATTTTATGGTTTTCAATTTTATTGTTTTATTCAGTTCATAAAGTATTAAAATGCTGGTCTTTGAATATCTAATTTTAATATTAAATACTATTTTAAAGAAAAGTAAAAATAGTAAAAATAGAAATCCAAAATTCCCGACTATTTTCCGGGCACGCTGATTTGATAAAAGCTGAAATTTTACCAGAATCAAAACCAGCTGGAGTTGGTTCTTCAAAAGGAATCCTATTCTTTGAGAATTTTTCTTCCTCATCTCGATTTTTTCTTTTATCTGAATTTCGATCTTTGCTAGATCTTCCTGATAGATCATGACCGGAATTCCTTAAAGATTTTTTTCCACTGTCAGGACTTCCTGATTCTCCAAGATCTTTGGATCGTCCTTGAAAACCATGTTCTGATTCTAATTCTTCTTCTTTAACAAAAAAATTATTTATTCGATAATTTCAAATTTAAATCTTGGATTCTAGTTTCATTATCCAATTATACATTTAATAAAAATTGCAATTTTACCAAAATAAAAATCTGGAGTCGGTTCTTCATCAGGAATCCTGTCCTCTGGGACTTTTTCTTCTTCATCTTCATCAGGTGGACGTAGCCTGGTTTCAAGTGCCTTCTTCTTTTCTGAATTAAAAGAAATATGAATAAAAATATTACCCGCAATCTCTTGAAAAATTTTTTTTCCTGTAAATAACCAAAGTATAAAATTGAACATACCAGCAGCTATTCGTCTTAGCTGTTTTTGAACTTTTGGACAAGATGGTGGACAACCTGGCATTTAGATATTTTGTATTTCCAAAGAAACAAAGTCTTCATTTAGGATTTAGTTTTTAAATATTTGATTAAAAAAAAAGTATCCATCTCAGCCTGAAAAATCTAAAGTCACATGTCGCGAACTGTCAAAATAGAAAATAAAAACAAAAAAAGGGAACTCATTAAATCATTGATATTTAAAGAAAAAATTTAGTATTTTAAGTGGGGTCAAATTTTCTTGCGTGGTTCTAAATTTCACAGATATAAAATTATTGTCTACCGAAAAAACGTTTGAAACTAAGAATTTTCGAACTTTTTGTTTATACCGAAAAAAGTCATATTTTTGGGTCAAAAATTCGATTCTTTTGTAGAAAAATCGTCTTTTTGGCTTGAAAATTCAACAATTTGGTTGCAATTTTTTTCTATCTTGACTGGAAAATCTTTTTGGTGGAACAGTTACATTTTTATAAACTGAACTCTTCTTGAATTAAAATCTAAATTATTTTTATTTTAAATAGTTCAAAAATCCTTAAAATGCTTCAAAATTTTATTTTAAAATATTGAAAAATCTGCATACTGTTTTACACTTTTTCACACTTTAAATTATATTTGAATTTTTTTTTCAGAACTTCTAAAACTCTTTTAAAATAAATCGAATTTTTCCTAATTTTTTTTTTAAATCCCGCCAAATAAAAAAAAATTCTTTAAAATCTTCCACATTCATTTCTGACAGTATTATCAATTTTTCTAAATGTTTTTGAATAATCTCTTGAAATTTATTTTCCAAAATAAAAAATCATTTCAAATTTTTAACTAATTTTGATTTTTGTCAATACTTCTAAAAACCTCTTCACTTTACTCAAATTTTTTCTAAGCAATAAAAAAACAGTAATAAAAAATAAATTAATTTAATTTTTTACCCATTTTTTTCTATAAATATGTAAAATTTACGGCCAAAAAATAAATTCACTCATTTCCCGGTTTTCGATTGTTATTTATACATTAAAATTTAACAATTTGACTTACAAATTAATTTTATTTCAATAAAACAGTTAAAAATCTTTTTTATTCGAAAAATTAACTAATTTGTTGAAAATTTTTCCATTTTGGTTAAACTCAAAGGCCTTTAATTTTAAATATTTTTTATTTTAAATATAAAATATTATATTTTTGCTTTTTATCTTGTTGAAGATTATTAACTGAAAATTTAACTTCCATTTTTGGTTGCAAATTTGTCTTTTTTACTTGAAAAATCAACCATTTTGAAAAATCATGTATTCAAAAATTATTCAAAATTATAAACATTAATTATTATTCAAAATTATTTTTTTTCACTGAAAATTAGGATTTTCTATTTTTTGTTCCAAATTGATCTTTCGTAGTTTAAAATTCAACTATTTGGTTGAAAATTCATGTACTTTCTTGAAAATTCATCTTTTTTTGTTAAAAATTAATTTTTTAATGGAAAATTTATCTATTCCTTTTTTTAAACATGAGTTTTCTACCAAATAGTTGAATATTCCATTAAAAAGATAAATTTGCAATCAAAAATGAAATAATTAAATATTCACTGAAAAAAGTCAATTTTCTAACAAAAATATAAATTTTGAAGCAAGACGATTAATTTTCTCCCAAAAAGACGAATTTTTAACAAAAAGCATGAATTTTCAACGAAATAGTTGAATATTCCATTAAAAAGATAAATTTGCAATCAAAAATGAAATAATTAAATTTTCACTTTAAAAAGTTCAATTTTCAACAAAAATATAAATTTTGAATCAAGACGATTAATTTTCTTTAAAAAATACGAATTTTCAACAAAAAACATGAGTTTTCTACCAAATAGTTGAATATTCCATTAAAAAGATAAATTTGCAATCAAAAATGAAATAATTAAATTTTCACTTTAAAAAGTCTATTCTTTAACAAAAATATAAATTTTGAAGCAAGACGATTAATTTTCTTTAAAAAATACGAATTTTCAACAAAAAACATGAATTTTCAACGAAATAGTCGAATAATCAACTAAAAAAAAAAATTGAAATAAAATAATAAAATGTTCTCCTAAAAAATTAAATATCTACTAAAAAAAAAAAACTAATTTTCAGTAAAATGATTAAATTGATTGAGAAAATAGTTTAATTTTTAACCAAAACTATAAATTGTGAAGCCAGACGACTAATTTTCTACCAAAAAGACAAATTTTTAGCAAAATATATGAATTTTACGCCTAATAGTTCAATTTTTAACAAACAACGAAATATTTTACATTTCCAACTAAAAAAATTATTTTTCACAAAAAAAAAATCGTTGAAGTTTCAACCAAAGATATGAATGTTTAATTAAAGTAATGCATCTCAACCAAGTAGTTGAATTTTCAACAACAACAAATGAATTTTTAACCAAGAAGATTAATTTTTGCCGAAAAAGACGAATTGTCAACAAAAGACATTATTTTTTAATAAAAAAATTGAAGGGCCAGATAATAATTGAATTTTATACCAAAATATTTTAATTCTCAACCAAAAAGGAATACCTTTTAACATAATTTTCAACAAAATATTAAAATAGAATAGTTAAATATTCAACTTAAAAAGAGAAATTTACAATCAAAAATAAAATAATTGATTTTTCACATGAAAAAATAACTATTAACCAATAAAAAAAATGGTTAATTTTTTACTGAGATAGTTATGTTTTTAACCATAAATATAAATTTTAAAGCAAGACGATTAATTTTCTGAAAAAGTAAGAATTTTTAACCGAATACATGAATTTGGAACCAAATAGTTGAATATTCAATTAAAAAAGATAAATTTACAATCAAAAATGAAATACTTCAATTTTGACTTAAAAATTAACCATCAACAAAAAAACAAAATTTCAACCAAATGGTTAAATTTTGTTGCCAAAATAGTTGAATTTTTAACCAAAAATATAAATTTTGAAGCAAGACGATTAATTGACTGGAAAAAAGGAATTTTTAAAATAAAACTCTCAGCCTGAAAGATGAATTTTCATGCAAGAAAATTAATTTTCTACAGAAAAATACGAATTTTTAACGAAGTCTGTAGAGAATTACGCATAATTATAAAAATAGCGCCAGATGTAGGAAATTACGAATAGAGGTTGAGTTCATCGATAAGTATGATACCATAAGAGGGACTCGGAAATAATGGTGGCAATTTAATTTTATGATTTTTATATTCATCAGTGTATCGTATTTCCTTTCAAATAAAGGGAGCATGCTAGGGTCGAACATTTTTATAGAACCTTTTAAATTCCAAATTAATCGAAAAATTTCTACAAACAGGGTGGCCGCTAAACTTAATTTTCAAAAATCCCTGACTTTCCCCTGATTTTCCGCTCAATGATTTTTAATTTTTCCTGACGAATAATATTTCAATTAATTTTTTTTCCTGAAAAAAAAGATCTTTTTTCATTTAAAAAAATTAATTAAAAATGATTTTTAATTCATAACTCCATATAGTCTGAAAAAGACGGTAAAAATTATCTGTTATTCTCTAATGATAATACAGATTCTTTGATAATATTTTAAAACCAAAATTCTAATTTCGTAACATTTTTAATATTGAAACTTTTATGAATGAATGAAATGTCTTTAAATTTTAATTTATAACTTTTTAATTTACTATTCTATCAGCTGCCGCAGTCTCATTTTTTTTATTGAAAAAATGAACTATTTAAATCGAAAATGTGACTAAATTTTAATCCAAAAAGTGACTAAAAGTGACTAATGTGTATTATTGATTTCACTAATTTTCTTCTATATAAAAAATAATTCAAAATAATTTAATTAAATTTATAAAGATTCCAAGTGAATGGGATCGAATTCAGAATTAATTCATAAGGCTTTAAAACAATTCAAGTTGAATTCAAGAGAATTCAAATGAATTGGAAAAAATGTAATCCAATAAATTCCATTGACTGCAGTAGAATTGCAGTAACATTAAAGAATTGCAAGAGAATTAAAAAATAATTCAAAAGAATTCAAAAGAATTCAAAAGAATTCAGTGGAATTCAAAAGAATTCACAAGAATTCAAAAGAATCCAAAAGCATTCAAAATAATTAAATAAAATTCGAAAAAATTCAAAAGAATTTAAAAGAATTCAAAATAATTCAAAAGAATTTAGAATAAATAATTCAGAATTTACGACAAATTAATAAAAATTCAGGGGGAATTCCAAATGAATTCAAATGGGAGCATGCTAGAGTCAAAATTTTTATAGATCCTTTTAAATTCCAAATTATTCGAAAAATTTCTACAAACAGGGTGACCGTTAAACTTAATTTTTGAAAATCCCTGACTTTTAATTTTTCCTGACGAATAATATTTTAATTAATTTTTTTTTCTGAAAAAAAAAATTATTTTACTCTGCTTGGATTCGAACCACAGAACTTCAGAAGTTATGTGGTTCGAATCCCAGCGGAGTGAAAGACAAAGATTCTTTTTTCATAAAAAAAAAAATTAATTAAAAATGATTTTTAATTCATAACTCCATATAGTCTGAAAAAGACGGTAAAAATTATCTGTTATTTTCTTCGTTCGACGTCACATATGTTTCTTCGTTCTACGTCACAAATGTTTCTTCGTTCCACGTCACATATGTTTCTTCCTTTCACGTCACATATGTTTCTTCTTTTCATGTTACATATGTTTCTTCGTTCCATGTCACATATGTTTTTCAGTTCCACGTCACATATATTTTTCAGTTTCACGTCACATATGTTTTTCAGTTTCACGTCACATATGTTTTTTCGCTCTACGTTATATATTTTTCTTCGTTCCCCGTCACATATGTTTCTTAGTTCCACGTCACACATGTTTCCTCGTTCCACTTCACATATGTTTCTTAGTTCCACGCCACATATGTTTTTTTGCTCTACGTTATATATGTTTCTTCGTTCGACGTCACATATGTTTCTTCGTTCTACGTCACAAATGTTTCTTCGTTCCACGTCACATATGTTTCTTAGTTCCACGCCACATATGTTTTTTTGCTATACGTTATATATGTTTCTTCATTCCACGTCACATATGTTTCTCCGCTTCACCTCACATATGTTTTTTCGTTCCACGTCACATATGTCTCTTCACTCCATGTCAGATATGCTTCTTCGTTCCACATCATATATGTTTCTTCATTCCACGTCACATTTTTCTTCGTTCCACGTCCCATATGTTTACTTTCTTTTACAATTTTGACACAGTAAAACTATTTTAAAACATGTTTTCATACGCGATGGTGTTTTCTCTTTAATACTCCATTGTAGGAGCGCATAGACTCGCTCAAAATTGCGATAGTCAAAATTGAAAGGGGCGCTATTTTTTCGATCGTAAACCTCAGTAACGGGTGGCTTTATGCGGATTGCGAAGGCCAATGTGCCCAGCCGGAGGGATCCAAATGGCGCAGTAATAAAAAGTGTAACATTAATGAGGTAGTAAAAGTAAATCCTGCGCTATCGTCAGCTCCACTGTTGGGAGAGCCCCCCCCCCCCACTTCCTCCGATCCACCCTCACTTGGACTATCTTATCCCTTTACTTCTATACTTTCTATGTGCATTTGAAAGACTTTAAGAGTACATAGTTTTTTTTTTTATATTCCGCACGCACACTATCCCATCTGCGTGAATAATGAGTCTTGGGTGGCCCATTATACGAATATGCTAATGCAATTAACTTTGATTATAAAGGCTCTGAAATATATTACAAATGGGAGCAATCCAATTATGTTGCATTATTTATAGAATATTAGCTTTTTGCTATTTATTCAAATTGTAGTTATTATTAAAATTTATTTTCATTAATGGCTACGTCCAGAGTTCCGAAAAATTTATAAATTGACGAGGGAAGTATTTTCATTTTGAGTCAAGAACCGTTGAATTGGACCAAAAAGATGAATTTTCAAAGAGAGTTGAATTAACAAAAAATAAAGTTGTTTCAGTTATTTAGGAAAAAAAATTTTATTCAACAAGGTAGTTGAATTATTATTACAAAAAATTCATTTTCAATAAAAAGACAAATGTTTCACCAAACCGTTGAGTTTTCTGCTAAAAAATTAAATTTTCTACCAAAAAGATTAATTTTCAACGAAATAAATAAATTTTTAATCAAAGAGTTGAATCTTCATCCAAAAAGAATAATTTTCTACTAAAGAAGGCGAATTTTCAATAAACTACATAATTTTTCAACCAAATATTCGAATTTTTATTACTAAACATCAATTTTCAATAATGAAGATCGTTATACGAAAAAGTAGAATTTTCTGCCAAATAGTTGAATTTTCTATAAAAAGATTAATTTTCAACAAAATAAATTAATTTTTTACCAAATAGTTAAATTTTCTACCAAAAAAGATGCATTTTCAAACAAAATAAATAAATTATAAACCAAATAGTTGAATCTTCATCGAAAAAGATGAATTTTCTACTTAAAATACGAATTTTCAATTAAATAAATAAATTTTCTACCAAATAGTTGATTCTTGATTTCCCTGAATTCCTGAACATTTCTGAATTCCTTAAATTCTCTGAATTCCTAACTTCCCTGAAATCCTGAAATATCCTGAATCTCTTGAATATTAGGAATCCCCAGAATTTCTTGAATATTCTCAAATCTTTGAATTTCGTGAATTTTCTGAATTTATAGACTTCCTGAATTCCTTGAATTCCCTGAATCCCTTGAATTCTCAGAATTTTTTGAATTCTCTGAATTCCTTGAATTCTCTGAATACCTTGAATTCTCTGAATACCTTGAATTCTCTCAATTACTTGAATTCTCTGAATTCCTTGAATTCTCCGAATTTCTTGAGTTCTCCGAATTCCATAAATTGTCTGAATTCCATGAATTCCTTGATTTCCTTGAATTCCTTAAATTCCTTGATTCCTTTGAATTCCTAGAATTCTCTGAATTCCATAAATTATCTGAATTCCTTGAATTCTCTGCATTTCTTGAATTCCCGTTATTGCTTGAATTCTTTGAATTCTGTGAATTCTCCGAAATTCTGTGAATTCTCCGAAATTCTTGAATTCTCTGAATTTCTTGAATTCTCCGAATTCCTTGAATTCTTCGATTTCCTTGAATTCTCTTAATACTCTAAATTCCTTGAATTCTCGGAATTCCTTGTATTCTCTGAATTCCAGAAAATCTCTGAATTCCTAAAGTTCTGTTAACTTCTGAATTCTAAAATTCTAAATTTCTAAATTCCCTGTAATCCTTGTATATTTTTAATTTCTTGAATTTTGTGAATTCCTTGAATTCTCTGAATCCCTGCAAATCTCTGAATTCCTGAAATTCTCGAAATTCATAAATTCTCTAAAATCGTTCATTTCTCTGAGTTCCCTGAAATCCTTGAACATTCTTAATTTCTTGAATTCTCTAAATTGCTTCAATTCTCCGAATCTCCTAAATTATCGGAATTACTCGAATTCTCTAAATTCCTTGAATTCTCTGAAATCCTTGAATTCTCTCGAATTCTTGAATTCTCGAAATTTCTTGATTTCCTTGAATTCTCTGAATTCCTTGAATTCCCTGAATTCCTTGAATTCTCTGAATTTCTTGAATTCTCTGAATTTCTTGAATTCTCTGAATTTCTTGAATTCTCTGAATTAACTTCCAAGCATTTATTTTAATTAGTTACGCGATTTGGAACACGATTCGTTTGTCATACACTTAGAAAAATGTTTGAAGCAAAAAATTCTTTCTTTGATATATCTGATTGATTGGAAAAAATATTTGTTTATCCAATTTAAAAAAGAAATTCTTTAATGGCAGCTCATTCAGCAATTTCTGGTGAAACACGGCCTTACTAAAATACCACTGGAATTTTGCTTCATTTGTGTGATATTGAATTATTGAGATTCAGGTTAGAGTGAATTTATTTTTTGACCCGCAATTGAGAAATTTATATAGAAAAAATCTATCCATTTACTTGATATATAACAAATTTCATATCACATGATATAATCCAATTTTAAGTTCGATTTAATTTTTTTACTGTTTTATTTTCTCTGTTTTCAAATTTGAAAACTGGGTCCTTCGCCATGACAACGAACCTGCCCATTCATCGCAGCTTATTCAGCAATTTCTGGTGAAAACGGCCTTTTAATCAGATTCTGGATCTGTTCAAAATTAAACAATTTACCGATTTTAAAGCGTTAAAGATTGAAATATTTCAATTTCAAACCCTTAGTCCTTAGTAGTTAAACAAATTTGACCGTCCCATTAAAACTTTAATTAATTTTTATTGCATATTTTTTTAAATAATTCTAAATTAATAGTTGAATAGGGCAACATTTTATTTTCAATATTTTCTCTGAATTGGAAGAAGGTAATTTTTTAAAACCATTTTTATTGAGTTGAAAGAGAGGAAACTTTGATTTTCAATTTTTCTTTAATTCGAAAAATATATCGTTTCGTTTGCAACATTTTTATTGAGTTGAAAGGAAGGACATTTTTTCAACTTTTTTTCTGAATTTTAAGGAGATTTTTTTATTTTTTAGATTTTTATAGACTTGGATGGGACGAAGTTTTGGTTTTTCATTTTTTTTATTGGAAGAGAAAAATTTTTTCTTTTTAGCATTTTTATTGAAATAAAGGAGGAAAATTTACATTTTAATCTTTTCTCTGAATTGGAATGGGTCATTGAAAAAAAATATATTTTCATTGAGTAGGAAGGAAAATTTAGTTTTTAATTTTTTCTGAATTGGAAGAAATCTTTTATTTTCAATATTTTTGTTGAGTTGGAATGCTAGAAATTTTGGTTTTAAATTTTTTCTGAATTGGATGGGGACAATTAAAAAAAAATGTCTACTGAATTGGAAGAGAGGAAATTTTTATTTTCAATTTTTTTCTAAATTGGAGGAGGGGATTTTTTTAGTTTCTAAGATTTGTATAGAGTTGAATGGAAGGAATTTTCTGAGCTTTTTTTTTTTTAATTGTAACATGCAAATTTTTATTTTTAACATTTTTACTGAGTTTGAAGATAGGACATTTTTTTGTTTTATTTCTGAATTTGAAGAGGGCATTTTTTTAAGAATTTTTATTGTGTTGAATTTTGACGTTCTTATTTTCAATCTTTTTTCTGAATTGGAAGAGAGAAAATTTTTATTTTCAATTTTTTCTAAATTGGAAGAGGGGCATTTTTTGTTCTTAAGATTTGCGTAAAGTTAAATGGGACGAATTTTGTACTTTCTTCTTTTTTAATTGTAAGTTGAAAATTTTTATTTTGAAGATTTTTTTTGTAAACTTGGAAGAGACGAAATTTTGGGTTTTTATTTTTATTTATTTTTTCTAAATTGGAAGAGGGGCATTTTTTGTTTTTAAGATTTGTATAGAGTTAAATGGGACGAATTTTTTACGTTATTTTTTTTAAATTGAAAAATGAACATTTTTATTTTTAACATTTTTACTGAGTTTGAAGAGAGGTCATTTTTGGTTCCAACTTTTTTCTGAATTGTAAGAAGATTTTTTTATAAACTTGGAAGGGACGAAATTTTAGGTTTTTATTTTTTATTATTTTGAATTGGAAGAGGACATTTTTTCTTTTTATGATTTTCATTTTCTCTGAATTATAAGAGGAACCTTTTTTTATTTTTATCATTTTTATCGAGTTGGACGGGATTGAACTTTGGTTAATAATTTTTTTTTTATTAGAAGAGGCCTATTTTGTCTTTTTTAACATTTTTATTGAGTGGGCAGGGAAGGGGGGATTTCATATTTTAAAAATTCAGATGAAAGGCGTGAATTTTTTTTCGATTTTGTACTAAATTGGAGACGGTAATTTGTTTATTTTAAAAAATTTTCTAGAGTCGAAAGGGACGAAATTTTTGTGATTTCTTTTGTCTTTAATTTGGAAGGGGCCATTTTTTCAGCATTTTTCGTAAATTTGAAGGCCAGGGGGGGGGGGGGTATTTTCAATCTTTTCGAATTAAAAAAAAAACAGGAAAAACCGGGAATTTTTTTCTCTCTGTTAAAACGACCACCCTGAATTGTTGGAACAGACCTTCAGTTCAAACCAATGTTTTCATATAGCAATCTGGAGAACGTATCAGTGGATAATATTTTTTTAACAATAAAAAACGATTTGTGGATGATTGACAGTCGACTGCAAAAAAAGATAAATTTTTTTGCGGATCGTCCGTAATTGTTGTTATTGTTCTTGCTGTGAAAAAGCTGATCTTTTCAAGCATCTGGTTTGGTTCGGCTGTCAGTTACGGTCTATTAATATACTCGGTGCGAGCAACCTACCTAATTCCTAATGGAATTCTCCTATAGGTTCTTCGAATTTCTTCCTAAAAATATGCCCACCAAGCACTCCAGAATTCCTCAGCTGAATGCACTTTTACATTCACTCTCGAAATACAACCCAACAACTTGCGATTTGAACAATTACCAATTTCTGCATTGAAAATTAACATAGGGGAGACTGGTACACAGTGGATAACAATACAGTGTATTGCGGGTAATTCTGAAGCCAATCCATACAGATTATTAAATTTTCCAAATAGGAAAAGAAAAAAATCCAAAATATTAAAATGCATTTCTAAATAACTTTCTAGAATTCAAAACATTCTTTTTGCAAAGAAAAGAAATCCATTTTATGCTGAATAATTTTTGCAGAATAAGCAACAAATTGATTCACAATTTAAAAATGAACTTCCCAAAAACCTCACTTTTCGGCCCCTAATATATCCCTGTCTTATTTGATTTTCTAGCCTCTGAAACTCTCCTTATATTCTTTTCCTAGTAACCATCCATACACTCTTCCTATCTTCTATCTGCTCCCTAATATATCCCTGTCTCATTTGATTTTCTATCCTCAATACGACTATACTACACCATCTGAAACTCTCCTTATATATTTTTTCTAGCTACCATCCATGCACTCTTGCTATCTTCTATCTGCTCCGTAATACATCCCTGTCTCATTTGATTTTCTAGTCTCCATCCGACTATCTTACACCATCTGAAACTCTCCTCATATTCTCTCCCTAGCTACCATCCATACAATCTTCCTATCTTCTATATGCTCCCTAATATATCCCTCTCTTATTTGATTTTCTAGCCTCAATCCGACTATCCTACACCATCTGAAACTCTTCTTATATTCTCTCCCTAGCTACCATCCATACACTCTTTCTATCTTTTATCTGCTCCCTACTATTAAGGATTGATGAGAGAATTGACAGATAAGGAGAAAAGTACAGTAATCAGGTGGAATAAACTCCACCTATTCTGGAATTGGCAATTTTTGAAGAGAGTGAGAGAAACTGAGGAGAAGAGAACCATCCATACACTTTTCCTGTCTTTTATCTGCTTCCTACTATATCCCTGTCTTATTTGATTTTCCAGCCTCAATCCGACTATCCTACACCATATACTCTTCACCCAATCATTTCTTAAGTATGATTTCCTCCTTTTCTTATTTACATCATTTGTGAGAACTTTACTCCACTATCTTGTCTCATCTTTCCTCCACTTGTCTTTCCCTACACCTCCTCTTTCCATATGAAAAATTTGTCTTTCCTCCCACACTGTAATCTCTCCATTCTTTCTCACTCCATTCCTTTATATTCTAGATTCTCCATTCTGCTCATTTCCACTTCTCCTATAATTCTTACCTCTTTCCTTATCCAAACTTTGTTCTCTTATATCTTCACCTCTATGTTTCTTTTCCTAATATTAAAAAATTATCTAGCCCTTCATCTCTTGCGAGCACCACGTATCTATTATTCTGACTTCTTTAGTACGTCTTCTTTAAGGGTTGACAAAACTTCCGTCTCTTTACACGTCATTATTTATATTTAGGTACTACATTTACATTTCCTCTCGTTCTCTTTTATTCCTTACACCAATCCCTCTAGCATTCTTTTTTTACCCATTCTTCCTTCTTCCATCATCTGAGTCTAAGACAGATCGTGTATTTAATTCCAATTCTCTTATTTACTCACTCTCTTACAACCATCTAAAACTTTCTCGCATCATTTTCCTAATTGATCATGTTACATCTTTTATCAAAAGATATTTCCTTCATTTGTCTTCCTCTATAACTGATTTCCATTTTTTTCGAGTATATATTCTTCCTTGCTCTAGTTTTACTCCTCTTCAATTAAAAAAAACAACATATTTTCCTTCTTCATCACTGCAACCATTCCGTTCTTCACAATACAAATTCCTTTTGTTTATTTTCACTCCTAATTCTACTCCTCTTTCTTCATGAAATTTTTTCCTTTGTTCCTATATTGTAACTTCGCTTCTTCCTTCCATTCTCTCTCTTCCATCTTCATTATATTTTTCCTCATCTTCCTTATCTTGTTCCTCTGATTTTCTCTCTCTCTCTCTCTCTTTCCCTCTCCATCCAATCTCGTCTTTCCTTACCTCTATGTTTATCTTTCTCTCGATCCTTTTATTCATATTTTTCCTCATCTTCTTCCTTATCTTTTTTATCAATTTTTTTCCTAAACTTTTGCCTCCGATTCTCTCATCATTCCCTCAACTTTTTCCTCCACTTTTTTCTCAACTTTTTCCTTATCTTTTTCTGTATTTCTTCTTCATCTTTATCTTACATATTTCCTAAGATTTTTTGCTCAACTTTTTTTCTGTAGTTTTCCTTCAACTTTCTTCTCAACTTTCTCCCTTTTGCTTATTTTCATTCATCCTAATCCTAATGCTCTTTCTTTGTGAAATATTTTTGTTTGCTCCCACATTGTAATTTCTGTTTCTCTCCCTCTCATCTCCCATCCTTTCCCTTTCTCCTCTCCATCACCATCTTGATCTTTATCTCAATCTTTTTTCTCAACTTTTTCCACAAATAAGATTTCCTCAGATTTTCAACCTCTTGTTAAAACTTTCCCAAACCGTCTTTCTTCCAATTCTATTCCTGTATACCTTATTTCCATCGTCTTCAATTCTTAATTCCCTCTTCCTCTAATTCTTATCCTCTTTCATTAAAAAACATTTTTTCTTTCATTCACACTGCGGCCATTTAATTTCTTATGATAAAAAATTCTCCCTTTTGCTTATATTCATTCTTCCTAATTCTAGTCCTCTTTCTTAATTAATTTTCTCCCCCTATATTAAAACTCCCCCCCCCTGACTTCTTAATCACTATCATATTTTTCTTCTAATTTTTCTCTATTTCCTCTTTGCATATGCAAATTTTTTCTTTCCTCCTCCCACACTGCAACCTCTTCTTACTTCTCACTCTCTAATTTTCTCATATTCTTTATCTTTTTTCTATCTTCCTCTATTTCTTATCCTTTTTCATTAAAAAACATTTTTTCTTTCATTGACACTGCTGCCATTTAATTTTTTATGATAAAAAATTCTCCCTTTTGCTTATTTTCATTCCTCCCAATTCTAATCCTCTTTCTTAATTAATTTTTTCCCCACGTTATAACTCCCCCCCCCCACTCCTCATCTCTTAATCACTATCATATTTTTCCTCTAAATTTTCTTAATTTCCTTTTTTCATATGCAAATTTTTTCTTTCCTCCTCCCACACTGTAACCTCTTCATTACTTCTCACCCCCTCATTTCCTCATATTCTTTATATTTTTTTCATCTTTTTTCTCAACTTTCCCCTTTTGCTTATTTTCACTTTTCCTAATCCTCATCCTCTTTCTTTATCAAATTTTTTTCTTTGCCCCCCACATTGTAATTTCTCTTTCTCTCCCTCTCTCCTCACATCCTTTCACTGTCTCCTCTCCATCACCATCTTGATCTTTTTCTTAATCATTTTTCTCAACTTTTTGTGGACATTTGACAAAAACCGGGGGGGTCAAATTTTACACAAATCTAACACCTTCTCTGGATGAGAATGTAAAAAGTCTAAAAAACGAAATTTCAAATTTTGCTCATTTTTTAAACTTTAATAACAAAAAAAACATCAATATGGCATAACAACCTTTTTTATTGCACATCTACATGTCAAGATCTGCAATTTAAGCAGTCCCCGAAAAAATTGGATTAATAAAAAATCGCTTAGCATACAGTGGTACAGAAAATTAAATTTTTTTATTTTTCTTATTTTTTGCCCTCTGATAACAAAGAGAAATCACAATAATATATCAAATTTCATTGTTAGTGAAGATCTACATGCCAATAACTTTAATTTTAGGCATCTTCGAAGAGAATCTAGCTAAAAGAAAAGTTGATGACGAAAGTAAAAAACGTATTGTCGTTTGTAAATTTGTACACTCTGAGCACGAATCTGATATTCTTTTGCCTATATTGAAAAAGAAACAAATGTTTGGAACCAAGTAAATGCAATTACTTGAATCCTATTTCTTAGGATCAAGAAAATATCTTTTCACAGGAGTATTTTTTATATGAAGCAGACATATAACTTTTGTTGATCTGAAGAAATGAATTGCTGTATTTTCTTGATTAAAATAAATATTTCGTATATTTGTGTGATTCAATGAGTTGGATTCTTTAAATTGATTAGCACTTTGATCTTGCTTTATTTAATTCAAAAGAATATTAATCATGTGATAAATATATTTATTTGATACAAAGAGTTGATGAATTTATAGCAGTGCAGCATTCCTTTAGATGAATAAAATATTGTGTTTAGATAAATATTTATTTCTTTACTTAAAGAAAACGTCTCTTTCGATTATTGGAATTAAATTATTCATATTAAATAAACATTTATATCATCCAAATGATTTTTTTAAATTAAATATTTAATTATTTATTTGGCAGAAATGTTAAAAAATATTCCGAAGAAATGTTTCTTCTAATCTAATAAATATTGTAAGGGTTCCGGGGCATAAGGAAGTAATTGCCGAAACTCGAATTTTTCAGGAGACACAGAAACCTATTTAACGCACTTAATTTTAAAAATAAAACAAGGAATTACTTTTGAGCTATTACTTAGCTCTATTGAATCGTGAAAAGAGTGCTTAAAAAAGCAACCATCACCGATAAAACCCTTATCAAAGATCGGCGCGTCTCAAAAAACACCGGACTTGATGCAGAAAAAGACGCGTGACTTTCGTATTTTTTAATTAAAAGAAGAAAGCTCTTTTAAGCTATTACTTAGCTCTATCCAACAGTTAAGGGAGCATCTTGAAACAAGCAACCACCTCCGAGAAAAACCGGTGTGGTGCGTCCTCAAAAACGATAATATTGACACACAAAGGCATACATTTTTTATATGTTACTGTAAACAAAAAGTAAGAATTTAATTTCGTGCTATTACTTACCTCAATTAAATCGTGAAAAGAACAGATGAAAAGAAGAAATTACTTTTCAAAAAATCATCAAACATGGATTTTGACCCACTTCTAAATCGAACTGGATCATAATCTTCTAGAATCTAGAGAGACATGAGTTAGGTCAAAATATTTAGTTGAGAATATTAATGTAGTGAAGGCCTTTTCCTCAACCGGGAAAGGCCTTCACTACATTAATATTCTAAGATACCGGAAAAAATTAAAACATAATTAGTTAAGGCCAATAAAACGCATTTCAAAAATTTCGTCACACAGTGGGGCGAAATGAAAAAACGATGTTCAAAATAACCTGTAGGTCACAATTCTTCATCGATTTTCAATTTTTTTCATTTCAAAAAATTCAGCATTAAATTCTAAAGAAATCTGTCGAAGGCGATTTTTGAATTTTTATTTTTTTAAATTTTTATAAAGCTATAAATAGGGTAAGTGCCCCAATTACTACGGCTGTACCTATTACTGCGTTTTTTTGCCTAATCAGAATAAGCTGAGTGCAAATAATTCTTTTGACACAAAAAATTCCTGTAAATCATTAAGAATTTACTCTACTATATAACAAACGCCAAAATATCGCTAAATTAGTTATATATTCTCAAAAAATATATTTTTTTAAATTCATAATACTTGGCAAATCCACCATTTTGCTTCTATTTCAGCTACCGGAGTACTATTCTTTAATCAACTTTAGATTTATTTCATAACCTTGTACGCAGTGGAGGAATGCTTTTTTTCTAATCAGAATACTTGTTTGAATAGAATCAACATTTAAAAAAATGTAAATTGGTTTGTTAATAAAAAAGTCAAGGCCGCAGCAATAGGTACACAATTATTACGGGGGCGCTCATTACTGCGGTCTGAAATTCAAGCCATATGTACCTAATACTGGGGTGCTGTCAACATGTGAACCTAACATGCGCTTTAAGTGTTTGATTGAACACACGCCAGACGCTTTGAAATGATAGGTTAATTATTTTGATTTAATTTTTTGTTTAACGATGGGCACAGCAAAAAAAGTGAAATAAAAAGAACCAAAGAGGAAGCCAAAAACTAAAAGTAAATCATTAAAAAGATGTTCTTATGGAAAAGAAATTTGTCTGCGTGCCATGAAAAAGCTTATGCAAGGAGAAACTGTTGCAGCTGTATCACGAAAATTTTCGACACCAGAATCAACAATAAGATCTCGTTGTAAAGGAAAATATGCAGACAAAAACCCTGGAACGAATACAATTTTATCTAAAGAAGAAGTGAGTATTGCGAAGGGGATTTTCATTTGTGCTAATCGAGGATTTTTTGTAACTTTCGAAATTCTAGTTCTTTCGAGGTTACATTATACTTCAAAGAAAATGACTTATCAACGAATGCATTTTTTAAAATAAAAAAGTTATTTACTTGAGAGATATTTAACCTACAATTGTTCATTTATGATTTATATGCTCGTAAATAAATATAATTTAAATTCGCAGTAATAAGTACCTTACTTTGCAGTCATACGGTCTTTTTTTAACCGCAGTAATAGGTACAATATGTTCTTTTTTCAATTTTTTACATTTTTAATACGTTATGTTAGGTTCTCGTACTTGCCAATTTTATGAGCTCTTGTCTTGTACTATGTGTTTCGTTACCGTTGAGAAAATTTTATAATCTCATACATATATATTATCTGGAGTTGACGTATATTTTTATACAAAAAACCTATACATGTATAGTACGTATAAAAAACTATGACAAGTATCACATTTTAAGAAACTTTTGGTAACGGCTGTTTAGAAACTCCAGCTTTTGATGACGTTTGGAATTCTGCAGACGGAGGTGACGTCTCGGAAACAGCTTCAGGTGATGGTGAACATGAGGAGGGAGATGTTGCTATGACATTCCCAAATGGAGTTTTATTCGTTGACGCTTTTGCGATTGCAGTAGAAACTGCCGATATAGAAATGGGTGTTAATCCAACTTGATGTACTCCTGTATTATTCAATGGCCATCGAAGTGATAAAGGTGGACGGTATGGTACATTACTAACCATCCTGGAAAAAAATATTATAGAATTTTTTGTAAAGGTTTTATTCGAGGACTTAGAACAAGAAAAAAAGAATGACAAGTTTCGGATTCGGTAATATTTTAATTATCAAAGTTCAGTAATTAAAACTATTGATGGAACAATAAAAATATCAATATAGAAATGATGAATTTCACCTTCTTTTCACTACATGATGCTCGAGGTAACTCATCTCTTTATAGAAAGCAAATCCTCTTCTGAGGGTACGTCCACTGCCAGTTGTTTCTTCCTCAGCTCGCTTCCTCTTTCCGCGTGCAAAATTCTCCCGCAATTGGTTCCATCGCTTCAAGCAATCAGCGGCTACATTGACAGTGAATCGATAATTATTATCTTCTGGTTTGTACATAAAAAATTCAACAGCTAGCAAATCCATTGAATCAATAAGGGGCCGTTCACAAAATACGTAAGACTTTTTACGGAGACAAGGGATAGGTTAAAATGATACGGTCTTTATGAAGGAGGGACGGAGGTCTGGAAGATGTTATTGTATAAGAAATATTTATACACAAAAAGTAAACTATTAAATTGCCCATTGGTGTATTTTTCTAGCTGTATTGAATGTTCATAAGAGTAAAAAATGTTGTCCTTCATTTTGTAATATATTTTCAATTTCAAGACGAATGCTTGTAAAAGAAAGTGTAAGACTACTACTACTTTTACTTTTAGAACATTTTCTCGAAAAAGTCGTATGACGGATTTTCATGACGTTAAGCAAAAATACACAATTGAAGGCTTCCCGCGCTTCCGGCCTAGTTTTAATTGGTCAGCCACTGACGCGCAGGGACCGTGGTGGGATTGCGCAAGTGGAAATAACCCTGTACAGAGGAGGTGAAATATGTGAGAGGGGAAATAGGCTAAAATTCACTGTATTTATTTTTATTATTATAATTATGGTACTTTGTGGTTTTAATGTATAAGGAAGGATTTTTTAAATCGCTGAAAAGAATCCAAACTCAAGAATATTCAAAAGAATATATCGTGTTTACTCTGGTTGACACTTGTCAAGAATAAATTATGATTGAAGCCATTTACATTTTGAGTTAGAAAATTAGAAATTTGTGAACATAAATATTATAAATATTTTTAAATAATAAATAATTCAAACTATTGAGAACATTTTACCAACATTTCAAAAGAATTTCAGAAGGGGGCGGGGGGGCTTTCAAAAGTTAGAAATAAAATGGGGACATTTAAAAAAAATTTCTGAAAATGCCATTATTGCCTTTTATATTGCATACTTACGCTGGCGATTTAGTAATTATTCAATCTTGCACTAAACAACATTACGCATGGTGCTGTTCTTATAATCTTTCACTGACTTGCCATATAGCCACGGAAAATGTTGAACGACTTCTATTAAAAGCACATCGTCATCCTTTGGTGCATCGACTATATCTTCTTTGTCTACGGCGAGGTGATTGACTTCCATTTTTCCAGTGAAATATAAATAAGAACTAAGTAAAAAATAAATCAAGAAAGTTATTTGGAAAAATTTTGTGACTGAAATTATATGAAAAATTAAAAGTATCAGGACTATAAAGAAACCACCACTGAGATATAATTGTACTACATATTTACAGAATCAAACGTTATACGAAAGAATGTTCTAATATTTATTCCCCTGTTTGAAAACTATTTTAATATGTTGATTTTGAAGACGACTTCTCCTTTATTATTATGTTACACGGTTGTCATTTGAAATCTAGGAAAACAATTGCCTTCACTTGCCGGATTACACAAATTTCTCTCAGTCTCTTATGGATCAATATATAACATTTTTTTAAAGTTTGAAAAGACTTTTCGGACTTGAAAAAAAAGACAAAATAAAAATCATGTAAATAAGTCTTTTAATCAGGAATTTCAAATTGGAGAGTTTCAATTTTAAATTATCTGCTTGTATTTAGGTTTAATATTTCAATACAAAATTATTTACTTCTGTATGTTTCCAATTAAAAATTGTTGAACTTTAAGCGCTTCAATGTCAAATTATGAAGTTTCGTTTGTTTTAGGCGTCAAATGACTACAATATTAATACTCAATTTGAAGTGGTACCATTTTGAAAAATTGAAATTTAAAATCGTCTTTTGATATTTGAATTAAAAAAATAAAAATACAACAAAGTCAAAATATAACAATAATATAATTAGTAAAATTAAAGAATCCTTATGAAATGTAAAACAAGTGTTCGAATATACTTCTTTGAACATTTTAATAATACCGAAAAAATCAAATTTGTGGCTTCTAATGGTTTTTGCTTAAAATAAAAAACAAATGTCAGGTTAAAATGTAAAAAGTACCTTCAATTTTTCCTTCATTGTAAATCTTCTTTGAAATCTATATTGAACTTTTCGGTGAAAACCCTATAATTGTACACGAATTTTACATCTTTCGAGAAATATACTGATTTTTTACTAAAAATACCCATTTCCGGTCTAAAGCCCAAAGATAACCTAAAATGTTTGAAAAGTTTTTGAATCTTCTTTAAAATATATTCTTTTTTTATTTTTCTGTAAAATAACCGGTTTTCTGTGCAAAACGTGAATATAGCTTGAAACTATATTCAAAAATTGTTTAGAAATTATGAACCTCTGACATCTAATGATTGGAAAATCATTGAAACCTTTGTGAACTCATTTAAATCCATGTGAAATCATTGCGAAATATTTGAAATTTTTGTAAAATCTTTGAAATTTTTGGATATCTTTGCGGACTATTTGGGAAATCATTGAAATCTTTATAAAATATTTTTAAAATATTTGAAATATTTTGTATATTTTTGAAATTATTGAAATCTTTGGGGAACTCTGAATGACTTGAAATTATAGAAATCATTATGAAATTCTTGAAAAATCATTGAAATCTTTGTTAAATCCATTAAATCTATCCAAAATCTTTGTGAAATATTTGAAATCTTTGTGAAAAATTTAGTAATATTTTGTGAAATTGATGAAATCTTTGCGAAATATTTCTTAAATTATTGAAATCTGTGTTAAATCAATAAGAAATATTTTTGTTAAAAATTTAATTATTTTGTGGAAAATGGGAATAATTTTTGATCAAAAATTCAATTTTGAAACTAAAAATGTAACTATTCAATTTTTGTTTGAAAATTGCTTTTTTTAATTGAAAATTTCTGATTTTTATTGAAAATTGCTATTCTTAATTAAAAATTGCAATTTGTTATTGAAAATTGCTATTTTTTAGTTCTAAATTACACTATTTTGTTGAAAATCCATGAACTTTTGTTGATAATTCGTATTTTTTGGTAGAAAATGAATCTTGGTTCAAACTTCAATCTTTTTGGTTGAAAGATCAACTGCTTTGTAGAAAAGTCGTTTTTTAGTTTGAAAATTCAACAATTCCTGAGAAAATTACACTATTTGGTTGCAAATTGATTTTATGGTTGAAAATTTATATTTTTGGTTAAACTCAACTATTTTTGTTAAAAATTTAACTATTTTGTTGAAAATGCAATTAATTTTTAGTTAAAAATTAAATTTTTTCAACTGAAAATGTAACTATTCCATTTTTGATTGAAAATTGCTTTTTTATATAAAAAATAGCAATTTTTAATTTAAAATTTTAATTTTCTAGTTGAAAATTACATTATTTGATTGAAAAATTCCTGCATTTTTTTGATAATTCGTCTTTTTTGGTAGAGTATTAACCTTCTTTGTTGTAAATTAATTTTTTGTTTTGTTAAAAATTCAACTGATGTGTAGAAAAGTCGTTTTTAGCTCGAAAATTTAATAATTCCATAAAAAATTACACCATTTACCTGAAAATTCACTTTGTTGTTGAAAATTCATATTTTTTGTTAAATATTCAACTATTTTGGTTGAAGAATCAACTGTTTTTTTAAAAATGACTCTAATTTTTGGGTAAAAATTAATTTTTGAAACTGACAATTGAACTATACCATTTTTGGTTAAAAATTGATTTTTTGATTGAGAATTGCTATTTTTTATTAAGAATTGCTAGTTTTAATTTAAAATTTTTATTTTCTAGTTGAATATTACACTTTTGGGTTGAAAAGTAACTAAATTGTTCAAAATTTATATCTTTAAATTAAATTCAACAATTTTGGTCAAAATTTTAACTATTTTGTTGAAAATGCGATTAATTTTTCCTTAAAAATTACTTTTTCAACCTGAAAATGTAACTATTCCATTTTTGTACGAAAATTGCTTATCTAAAATTCAAAATTATTAATTTTAATTTAAATTTTCAATTTTCTCGTTGAAAATTGACTTTGTTGTTAGAAATTCACATTTTTGGTTCAAAATTCAACTATTATGGTGAAAAATTTAACTGTTTAGTTGGAAATGCGATTAATTTTTGGTTAAAAACAAAATTTTTAAACTGAAAATTCCATATTTGGTCGAAAATTGCTTTTTTAAATTAAAAATGGCTATTTTTGTTTGAAAATTTTAATTTTCTGGTTGAAAATTAAATTATTTGCTTGAAAAATTCATGTACTTTGTTCATAATTCGTCTTTTTTGGTAGAAAATTAACCTGCTTTGTTGTAAATTCATTCTTTTTGGGTAAAAATTCAACCGTTTTGCAGAAAAGTCGTTTTCAGCTTGAAAATTCAATGATTCCTCATAAAAATTACACTTTTTGGTTGAGAATTAACTTTATTGTTAAAAATTTATATTTTTGGTTAAACATTAAACTATTTTTGTTAAAAATTCAACTATTTTGTTGAAAATGCGATTGATTTTTCATTAAAAATTAATTTTCGAAACAGTCAATTGAACTATAAGATTTTTGGTTAAAAAATACTTGAAAATTGCTATTTTTAATTGAGGAATACTATTTCTAATTTAAAGTTGTTATTTTCTAGTAGAAAATTACACCTTTTGGTTTAAAATTAACTTTATTGTTAAAAATTTATATCTTTGGATTAAATTCAATTTTTGTATGAAAATTGTTTTTTAAAGACAAAAATTACTATTTTTAATTGAAAATTACCATTTTCTAGTTGAAAATTGACTTTATTGTTAAAATTTGAGTTGTCTTGTTTTAATTTCGGGTTAATTTTGAGACAATTATTAGATAATTGAAAGAGCCCTATTCCCAAGCTTTAAATACATTTAAACCGCTTTTAATTATTTTACGACCCCTCCATATTTCTGACCAAAACACCTTTTCTCTCCACTATTATTTTTTTTCCCCTATTTTCCCACCGGGTAGCTTCAGAAATGGCACGTTTAATTAACAGGAAAAAGCCAACAGGATTTCTACACGATATATGTCAGAAACGACCGGATATTAAATTAATAATCTCACAAGCAAATATAATATCGTGCTGAGAAGCGTGTGCTTCGAGCGAAGGGTCAGTATCGATACGCACACACATAGATTATTCATACACATAGCTACATCCAGAAATACCCAAATACGAGAACGGGAAAATTATTAATTAAGATTATTTTTCACTTTATTCGATCATCTTTTTTTTATTGTAAATTAAATTATAAATTATAAAAAAAAGACCTGAGGGGTCGTTCATAAACTATGTTACCAATTTTAGGCATTTTCTTACCTACCCCCATGCCCCAATGCAAGTATTAATATTATTAAATCATAATATAATAATAATATAATCACTATGTAATATACTATGATAATTATATTATTATATTTATTTCATTATTATCATATTATATAATTCATCATTTTAGTTGAAAACCCCCTTTTTCAAAATTTAAGTTGTTTTGTTAAAAATTAGCTTTTTTTTTTGGTAGAAAATTAATCTACCTGGTTGAAAATTTATCTTTTTGGTTGAAAATTCAACTATTTGGTTAAAAAATCATTTTCTTTTTTTGGTTGAGAATTAAACTATTTTGTTGAAAATACGTTCTTTTTTTTGTAGAAATGTAATCTCATTAGTTGAAACTTCATCTTTTTGGTTTTTTAATAATAATAATAATATTATTTTTTTTTCAATTTTAATAATTTGTTGAAAATTTGTGTTTTTGTTGTTGATGATTCATCATTTTAGTTGAAAACCCCTTTTTTTAATTCAACTATTTTGTTGAAAATTATTATTATTTTTTTTTTGAAGATTCATTTCTTTGGTTGCAAATTTTACTGTTAGGTTGAAATTATTTTTTAAAATTCTATTATTTGATTGAAAATTCATGTATTTTGTTGAAAATTAATTTTTTTTGGCAGAGAATAAATCTTTTCGGTTGAACATTTATCTTTTTGGTTGAAAATTCAACTATTTTGTTCAAAAGTCGTCTTTTTTCGTTGAATTTATCTTGTTGAAATATCCATTTTTTGTTGTTAAAAATTAAGGTTTTAAACTTAAAATATAACGAATCTATTTTTGGATAAAAGCTCAGGTTTTTTGGTTGAAAACTGATCCTTTTTGGTTGAAAATTCAACAAATTGATAAAAGATTAAACTACTTGGTTGAAAATGAACTTTTTTTGTTGAAAATTTATATTTTTTGTTTAAAATTCAATTACTTTAGTAGAAAATATTTACTTCAAAATTTAACTCTTTTGTATCAACTTAACTTTTTTTTTGAAAATTACTTTTTCATTATCAAACATGAATTTTTTCCGTAAAATGTAGCTCTTCCGTTTTTGGTTGAAAATTTATCTTTTATTAGTTGAAAATTTAATCTTCTTTAGTTGAAAATTTATTCTTCTTTAGTTGAAAATTTATTCTTCTTTAGTTGAAAATTTAACTATTTGGTAGAAAATCCATGTATTTTGTTAAAAATTCGTCTTTTTGGTAAGAAAATTCATTTTCTTGGTTGAAAATTCAACTATTTTGTTAAAAATTCAACTGTTAGGTTGAATTTCTTTTTTAATTTAAATATTTGATTGAAAATTCATGTATTTTGTTGAAAATTAACTTTTTTCAACAGAAAATAAATCTTCTTGGTTGAAAATTGATCTTTTTGGTTGAAAATTCAACTATTTTGTTCAAAAATCATTGTTTTGATTGAGAATTTAACTATTTTGTTCAAAATTCATTTTTTTTTTAGAAAAGTAATCTCATTAGTTGAAACTTGACCTTTTTCGATAAAAGTTTTTCTTTTTTTTTAAATTCGTGTGTTTTTTATTGATAATTCATCATTTCAGCTGAAACTCCTTTCTTTTTAAAATTTATCTATTTTGTTAAAAATTATTATTATTTTTTTATTTGGTTTAAGATTCATTTATTTGGTTAAAAATTTATCTTTTAAGTTGATTTTGATTTTATTTTTAATTTAAATATTTGATTGAAAATTCATGTATTTTTTTTAATTAACTTTTTTGGTAGAAAATTAATCTTCTTGGTTGAAAATTTATCTTTTTGGTTGAAAATTCAACTATTTGGTTAAAAAATCTTTTTTTGTTGTTGTTGAGAATTTAACTATTTTGTTGAAAATTCGTGTGTTTTTTATTGATGATTCATCATTTTAGTTGAAAATCCTTTCTTTTTAAAATGTAACTATTTTGTTTTGAAAAATATTTTTTTCGTTTGAAGATTCATTTATTTGGTTAAAAACTCAACTGTTAGGTTGAACTTTTTTTTTAATTTAAATATTTGATTGAAAATTCATGTATTTTGTTGAAAATTAACTTTTTTTGGCAGAAAATAAATCTTCTTGGTTGAAAATTGATCTTTTTGGTTGAAAATTCAATTATTTGGTTAAAAAATCATTTTTTTGATTGAGAATTTAACTATTTTGTTAAAAATTCGTGTTTTTTTTTGCTGATAATTCATCATTTTAGTTGAAAATCCCTTGTTCAAAATTGAACTATTTTGCTGAAAATGGTTTTGTTGTTGTTGTTGAAGATCCATTTATTTTGTTAAAAAATCGTCTTTTGGTCAAAAATGAATCTTCTTCGTTGAAAATTGATCTTTCTATCTTTCTATCTTTTGTGCAAAGCTTAAATATATTGTTGAAAATTAAACTATTTTGTCCAAGTCGTATTTTTTGGTCATAAATTCAACTTTTTTGTTGAAAATTTGTCTATTTTGATTGCAAATTTATCTTTTATGCTAGCAAAGTCATCTTTCTTGGTTGAAAATTCGGAACGGCTCCTCAGTTTAGGGTTAGATGAGATTAGTTCTGCAACTTAATTAAGAAATGATGAAGTTTCATGTGCTGGTGAAAAAAAAATATATTAAAAGTTTAGAAAGAATTTGAAGAAACCAAGTGATTCTTATCCATGATAGTGTCTAGACAGCAGGCGTTAATTCCCAAAGTCCTCGACTTACGAGGAACTTATTTTCTTAAATTTACAAGACGATATCTTAATTTCCCTCGTTTCGAGGATGGTGTGCTGAGCCAAAGTTTTAATAAAGTTTATGAAGAAGAACTTGTGCTAGGCGAAGCAGAGTTGCAAGAAAAGGCTTTTAAAAATTTCGTCAAGAAAACAGATTTCGAAGGAGGATGAAGTTGAGACTCTTGAAAGTTGACACTATTTTTTGTTTCACTTCAGACGCTTTCCACGTCAAAAAAATCAATCTTGGCAGCCATTTCATCGATTTTAATCAAACCCAGTGTTGTTGTGGCGTGACGCCATTTTGAACTTTGAGGTCGACTTTTTTTAAAATTGTAATATTTCCGACAAATGTTTTCGGATTTCAATGAAGATTATAGGCATTTTGTAAAACAAGATGCCTATAAGATGTCATTTGAAAAAAAAACTTGATGGCAGCTAGGCGGGTAGTGCAGACATTGTCATTACACAATGCACCGTTGAAACGCTGCAGTCTCAAGCATTCCTGTTTGATTCATAGGAAATTCAAAAAAATAATTAAGAAAAGATTTCAAAGAATTTGAAACGATTTCAAAAAATTTAAAACGAAATGTAGATTACGAAAATTTCGAAAAAAGTAGGGATTTAAGAATTTTGAAAGGTTTCAAGAAAATAAACAAGTTATTTTAAGATTCCTGGAAAATTGTAAATGATTTTTTATTTTGATAAATTAATTTTAAGATAATATTGAACAGTATTTCAAAACATTTCAAAGGATTTTCAAAATTTCCGAAAAAAATCTGGAAGATCTTGAAGCAATTTTTTTGAATTCAATGAAAAATTTGAATCAGTCTATAAGATATTTAAAAATTTTGAAAAAATTTCAAAAGTAATTTAAAACTAGAAACGATTCCAAGAAATGTAAAAACAAAATGTGGATTTTTGAAAATTTCGAAAAAAAGCTTTTTAAGAGTTTTGAAATATTTCAAGGGAATAAAAAGGTGTTCTTTTAAAGATTCTTGGAAATACTGAAATAAATGTTATTTTGAAAAATTTATTTTAAGATAAAATTGAAAAACATTTTAAACATTTCAAAAGATTTTCAAAATTGTCAGAAAAGTTTCTGGAAGATTTCTAGGCAATTTTTTCATTTTGCAGAAATTCGAAAAAAAATTCTACTTATTTAAAAAGATATTGAAGTTTTCAAAAAATTTCAAAAATAATATAAAACTTGGAACAATTTCAAGAAATTTAAAACAAAATGTAGATCTTTGAAGTTTAAAAAAAGGGAACTTTTTAAGATTTTCGAAAGGTTTCAAGAAAATAAAAAAGTTTTTCTTTAAAGATTCTTGAGAAAATTGAAATGATTTTTTATTTTGAAAAATTAATTTTAAGATAAAATTGAAAATTATTTCAAAATATTTATAACAAAACAAAATAAATTATTTTCCAGCTGAACTTTTTTGTTGAAAATTCAACTGTTTGGGCAGAAAGTTCTTGTATTTCGTTAAAAATTCTTCTTTTTTGGTTTTAAATAAATTCCTTTGTTGATAATTCATATTTTCGGGCTGAAAATTAATTTTTTCACAAAAAATGAATAGAATTTTCAAAAAAGTAGTTCAATCGTCAAGTAAAAAATAATGACTTTCTAACAAAATTGTTGAATTTTGAACTAAAAAAGATGAATTTCCAACCAAAAACGCTGAACTTAGCTTTGTGAGAAAAAAAAAATAATTTTCACAAAGAACTATATTTCAACAAAATAGTTTAATATTCAACCAAAAAGATAAATTTTCCACGAAAACGAATCTTCAACCCAAAAAATTAATTTTCAACACTTTTTTCAAAGAAAAATGTAAGCGTTGATATTTAAACCAAAAAAATTCATTTTTAATTAAAAACAGTTGAATATAAAAAAAAAACTAATTTTCAAAAAAATAGTTGAATTTTCAACTGAAAATATGAGCTTTCAACAAAAAAATCTAATTTTTAACACAAAATCCCTCATTTTCTACCAAATTATTGAATTTTTAATCCAAATCCCGAAAATATTAACTTTCAACAAAAAAATTAATTTAAAACTAAATAGTTAAATTTTCAAGCAAAGATGAATTTTCAACTAATATGACGAATCTTCACAAAAATGAAGTTTCAACCAAATATTTCAACATTTAAACAAAAAGATGAATTTTCATCCAAAAAGATGATTTTTGATTCAAGAAGTTTAATTTTTGTACAAAAAATGAATAGAATTTTCAAAAAGGTAGTTGAATTGTCAAACAAAAAATAATGACTTTCTAACCTTTGTTTTCCATGCTAAGTCGGTAAAACAGGTAAGTCAGTAATTTTTATATTATTATTTTACCATGGGTCAGTAAGGTAGGGAACAATGTTACCATCAGTCGGTCAAACAGGGAGGACGGTAATTTTTATATTATCATTTTACCATCGGTCGGCACGGTAGACCCTAAAATTCCCGACCTCTCTGTTTTACCCACCGACGCTATTATACTATCGCAGCAGGAATCTGCATTAGCAACCTCACTGTTTTACCGACTGTTGGTAACTTAGCACGGACCAGAACCCTCCTCTTGTCAGTGGCGCCATCTGTTGGCATATCCCTACAACTAAAATTAATTTTTAACACAAAAAAACGATATTCCGACAAAATAGTTCAATATCCAACCAAAGAGGGGAATTTTAAACTGTAATGATTAATCTTGAACCTGAAACATTAATTTTTAAATTTTTTCACGACGAAAAATATAATAGTTGATATTTGAATAAAAAAGGTTTTCATTTCAAATCCGAAACAGTTGAATGTAACCAAAGCAGACAAATTTTTAACCAAAAATATGATTGTTCATCTAGGAAGATTATTTTTGTTTACAAAAAATGTAACAAAAAATAAAAAAAAATACTTTAATTGTCATATTTATTTTTCTAATACACCAAATACTACTTTATGCTGATAATTAGAAGTTTAAATAAAAATTTCAAACAATTTACTATTATTTTTAGCAATTTTCTCTTAGAATAGAAATAGAAAGTCAAAATTTGCCACTTTTTTCCAATTTTCAATTGAAGTGAGGTAATAGTTCATCAACGTTAACAAGAATAATTGTTTAAACAATGTAATATCATTGTTAATAATACTATCTTTGAATAATGCTAGAAATTGCCGTTTTTTCTGAAAATTTCAACTGTTTGTCAACTTTTCACTTGGGGCGAGTTATATTTAATTAAATTCAGCAAAAATAATTGTTTAAATAAATTATTATTGTTTATAGCTATTTTCTTCTATAATAATACTAGATAGTTGCGGTTTTTTCTGAAATTTTGAACTTTTTGTCCACTTTTCAATTAGAGTAAAGTAGTAATTAATTAAACCTAACTAAAATAATTGTTTAAACAATGTAGTATTATTGTTAACAAAATTTGCGGTTTTTTCTCAAAATTTTAACAATTTGTCTATCTTTCACTTGGAGTGACTTAATAATTAATTAAATTAAGCAAAAATAATTGTTTGGACAAATTATTATTATTATTAATTAATGAAAATTGAAAAAAATAGTTGTTCAAATAATTTATTATTGTTTATAACTGTGGAAATTGACAATGTCGAAGTGACACTGACCATAAATTGGAGTTACCTTGACCGCGGATTGCGACAAAAGATTCAATTTTCAATGTGAAAATAAAATATAATCATGCTTTCCAGATGTTAAATTTCTAAATATAGGCAAATGAAGTTTGACGGAAAATTGTTTGCTAATTCCTAGAAAAATGACGTGGAATTTGACAATCTCAATGTGACATTTTCCACAAATTGGAGTTGACTCGGCTGCGGGATGCGACAAAAATATTCAATTTTCAGTTCGAAAATAAAATATAATCATTCTTTCGAGATGTTAAGTTTCTAAATACAGGAAAATAAGGTTGGCTAATTCCTAGAAAAATGACGTGGAGTTTGACAATCTCAAAATGACACTGACCACAAATTGGAGTAAACTTGGCTGCGGATTGCAATAAAAAATTTAATTTTCAGTTTAAAAATAAAATATAATCATGTTTTCGAGATGTTAAATTTCTAAATACAGGTAAATAAAGTTTGCTAATTCCTAGAAAAATGACGTGGAATTTGTCAATCTGAAAATGACACTGTCCACAAATTGGAGTTCACTCGGCTGCGGATTGCGACAAAAGATTCAATTTTCATTTTCAAAATAAAATATAATCATGATTTCGAGATGTTAAGTTTCTCAATACAAGTAAATAAAGCAAAAATTTGACTAATTCGTAGAAAAATGACGTGGAATTTGACAATCTGAAAATGACACTGTCCACAATTTGGAGTTGACTCGGCTGCGGATTGCGACAAAATATTCAATGTTCAGTTTAAAAATAAAATATAATCATGCTTTCGAGATGTGAAGTTCCTAAATACAGGTAAATAAAGTTTGCTAATTCCCAGAAAAATGACGTGGTATTTGACAATCTCAAAATTAATCTGTCTGCAAATTGGAGTTCATTCGGCTGCGGATTGCGACAAAAGATTCAATTTTCAGTTTAAAAATAAAATATAATCATGCTTTCGAGATGTGAAGTTCCTAAATACAGGTAAATAAAGTTTGACGAAATTTTTTTTGCTAATTCCTAGAAAAAAAGCGTGAAACTTGACAATGTCAAAGTGACACTAACCACAAATTGGAGTTCACTCGCCTGCGGATTGCGACAAAAGATTGAATTTTTAATTTAAAAATAAAATATAATCATGCTTTCGAGATGTTAATTTTCTAAATACAGGTAAATAAAGTTTGATGGAAAAAAGTTTCATAATTCTTAGAAAAATGACGTGAAGTTTGACAATCTCAAAGTGACACTATCAAAAAATTGGAGTTGACTCAGTTGCGGATTGCGATAGCGAATCCAATTTTCATAAAAAAAAAAATAAAATCGAACTTCCGAGATGTTACATTTTTAAGTACATGTAATTGACGTTTAATGTAAAAAAGTTAGCTAATTCAGAGAAAATCGACTGAGAATTTTCAGATTAAAATTTTATGGGTTTTCAAACTCGGCTTCGGATAGCACTTCTTTTTGGTTGAAAATTCTACCATTATATTTTTTTCAGTTCTAACAACTCATCATTTTTGGTGAGAAATTAAACTATTTGGTTGCAAATTTAATAAATTTGTTCAATATTCAACAATTTTATTAGAAAATAATTTTTTTTTTTGAAAATTCAACTAGTTGTTTGAAAATTCGTCTTTTCGGGTTGAAAATTTTACTATTTGGATAGAAAATTCCACTATATAGGTGAAAATTAACATTTTTTTTAATTCGTCTTTTGTAATTCAAAATTCATATTTTCGTGTTGAAAATTTAACTGTTTTGTTGAAAATTAATTTGTTTAAAGATTCATTATTTCAGTTGCAAATTCATCTCTTTGGTTGAAATTTGAACTAATTTATTGAAAACTCTTTCTTTTTTTGATTAAAAATTAATTGTTTTAATAGAAAAATAATTTGTTCTATTTTTTGTTGAAGATTTATCTTTATTAGTTGAAAATTCAACTATTTGTTTGGAAATTAAACTATTATGTCAAAAATAATTTTCTAAGTTGAAACATTATTTTTTCGTCTTTTTTTGTTAAAAATTCAACTACTTTTTAAAAAGTGTAACGCTTTTTTTTAATTCAGGTTTTTGTTTGAAAATTCATCTCTTCGGTGGAAAATTCAACGATGTTGAAAATCCGTTGTCAATAATTCGGTATGAAATTTAACTATTTGGTTAGAAATTTATATATTTTGTAGAAAATTCGTCTTTTTTAATAGAAAATCAATTTTTTTAGTGAAAAATTAATTTTTTCAACTGCAAATTTGACTATTTTTTTTTTTTTTTTTTTTAAACTCAGCTCATTGATTGAAAATTACCAGACAGTTTCGTTTATAACGAAGAAATATACAATTTCTACAGAAAAAGATGAATTTTAAAACTAAAAAGATGAATGTTTAACAGCATAGTTGAATTTTTAATCAAATAAAAATTTTTAAGTCAAGAAAGAAAAAAAATTGCAATCAAATTGTTGTATTTTTAATCAAGAAGGTTAATTTTCGACTAGAAACGATTTTTTCATAAAAAAGTTAATTTGCAACCATCAGTTGAATTTAAAACAAAAGAGTCATATTTTTATTTGAAAAATTTAATTTTTAAGAACAAAAAGAACGAATTTTTAACTAAAATTATGATTTTTCAAACAAAAAAATGAACTTTTAAGAAACTAGTTTAACTTTCAACCTGATTTTGATTCAAACTGATTTTGTACCAAAACAGACGCATTGTCAACAAAAAAATGTTAATTCTCAACCAAATAGATCATTTTTCTACAAAATTGTTGATTTTTCTAATCAATTTGTTTAATTTTTCAGCCAAAAATACGAATTTTCAACAATACAGTTGATATGACTTTGTCACAATATTGGCATCCTAATAAAATAATGTGTGTTATACATTTTATTGGAAATTGTGTCGTTTTTCCATAAATTTAATTTATTTTTAATGTTATTTTTCACGATTTAAACTAAAATTACGCATCATAGCGTAATGTGATTCTAATAAAATTTGTAGATATAATTTAGGCGAAAAATGTGTTAAATGTTATTGTAGCTTGTGTTGAATTCCATGAATTTCTTGAATTCCATGAATTCCTCGAATTCCATGAATTCCTTGAATTCCATGAATCCCTTGAACTCCATGAATTCCTTGAATTCCATGAATTCCTCGAATTACACGAATTCCTTGAATTCCATGAATTCCTTGAATTGCATGAATACCTAGAATTCCATGAATTCCTTTACTTCCCTGAATTCCAGGAATTCCTTGAATTCCATGAATTCCTTCAATTCCATGAATTCCTTGAATTCAATGAATTCCTTGAATTCCATGAATTCCTTCGGTTCCATGAATTCCTCGAATTCCATGAATTCCTTGAATTCCATGAATGCCTTGAATTCCATGAATTCCTTGAATTCCATGAACTCCCTAAATTCAATGAATTCCCTGAATCCATTAATTCCAGGAACACATTGAATTTCATGAATTTCGTATGAGTCCTCTGAATTCCATGAATTTCTTGAATTCCATAAATTCTTTGAATTTCTTGAATTCCATGAATTCCTTGAGTTGCATGAATACCATGAATTGCATGAATGCCAAGAATTGGTTGAATTCCAATAATTCTTTGAATTCCATGAAGTCCCTGATCCATGAATACCTAGAATTTCATGAATTCCTTGAACTCCATGAATTCCATGAATTGCATGAATCCCATGAATTGCATGAATGCCAAGAATTGGTTGAATTCCAATAATTCTTTGAATTCCATGAAGACCCTGAAGTCCATGAATACCTAGACTTTCATGAATTCCTTGACTCACTTGAATACCATGAATTCCATAAATTCCTTGAAATCCATAAAAACATTGAATTCCATGAATCCCTTGAATTCCATGAATCCATAGAATTCCATGAATTCCTTGAATTCCACGAATTCCATGAATTCCTTGAATTCCATTAATTCCTTGAATTCCCACGAATTCCTTGAATTCCATGAATTCCATGAATTCCTTGAATTCCATGAATCACTTGAATTCCATGAATTCCTTGAATTTCATGTACTCCTTGAATTTCATGAATTCCTTGAAATCCATGAATTCCTTGAATTCCATGAATTCCTTTAATTCCATGAATGCCTAGACTTCCTTGAATTCCAGCAATCCCTTGAAATCAGTAAAACCCATAAATTCCTTCAATTCCTTGAATTCCATGTATTCCTCGAAATCCATGACGAATTCCTCGAATTACATGATGAATTCCTTGAATTCCTCGAACTCCATGAATTCCTCGAATTCCACGAATTCCTCGACATCTATGGATTCCTTTAATTCCATGAATTCCTGGAATACCACGAATGCCTCGCATTCCATGAAGCCCATGAATTCTTTGAATGCCAAGAATTCCTTGAATTCCATGAAATACTTGAAATCCATCAATTCCACGAATTCCTTTATTCCCATCAATTGCTTCAATTCCATGAATTCCTTGACTTCCATGAATTCCTTGAATTCCATGAATACCATGAATTCCAAGAATACTCTGAATTCCATGAATTCTTTGAATTCCATGAATTCCTTGAATTACATAGACTCCTTGAATTCCATGAATTCCTTAAATTCCACGAATTTCTTGAATTTCCTGAATACCTTGAACTCCTTAAATTCCTAGAAATCCATGAAATCTTCATCGTCCGCGAATTCTACTAACACCGCGAAATCCATGAATTCCTTGAGTTCCATGAATTCCTTGTATTCCATGAATTTCTTGAATTCCATGAATTCCTCGAATTCCATGAACTCCCAGAATTCAATGAATTCCCTGAATCCATTAATTCCAGGAACGCATTGAATTTCATGAATTTCGTATTAATCCTTTGAATTCCATGAATTTCATAAATTTTTTGAATTTCTTGAATTCCATGAATTCCTTGAATTCCACGAATTCAATGAATTCCTTGAATTCCATGAATTCCTTGAATTCCACGAATTCCTTGAATTCCATGAATTCCATGAATTCCTTGAATTCCATGAATTACTTGAATTCCATGAATTCCTTGAGTTCCTTGAATTCCTTGTATTGCATGAATTTCTTAAATTCCATGAATTCCTTGAATTCCATGAACTCCCTAAATTCAATGAATTCCCTGAATCCATTAATTCCAGGAATGCATTGAATTTCATGAATTTCGTATGAATCCTTTGAATTCCATGAATTCCATAAATTTTTTGAATTTCTTGAATTCCATGAACTCCTTGAATTCCATGAATTCCTTAAATTCCATCAATTCCTTGAAATCCACGAAATCCTTGAAATCCATGAATTCCTTGAATTCCATAAATTCCATGAATTCCTTCAATACCATGAATGCTTAGACTTCCTTGAATTCCTGCAATCCCTTGAAATCAGTAAAACCCATAAATTCCTTTAATTCCATGAATTCTTTGAATTCCATGAATTCCATGTATTCCGCGAAATCCAAGACGAATTCCTCGAATTATATTATGAATTCCTTGAATTCCTCGAAATCCATGAATTCCTCGAATTCCACGAATTCCTCGACATATATGGATTCCTTTAATTCCATGAATTCCTGGAACACCACGTATGCCTCGCATTCCATGAAGCCCATGAATCCCATGAATTCTTTGAATGCCAAGAATTCCTTGAATTCCATGAATTCCTTGAAATCCATCAATTCCACGAATTCCTTGAATCCCATCAATTGCTTGAATTCCATGAATTCCTTGAATTCCATGAAGTCCTTGAATTCCATGAATTCCTTCAATTCCATGAATTCCTTGAAATCCATGAATTCCTCGAATGCCATGGATTCCTTGGATTCCATAAATTCTTTGAATTTCTTGAATTCCATGAATTCCTTGAATTCCTTGAATTCCATGAATTGCATGAATCCCATGAATTGCATGAATGCCAAGGAATGGTTAAATTCCAATAATTCTTTGAATTCCATGAAGTCCCTGAATTCCATGAATACCTAGAATTTCATGAATTCCTTGACTCACTTGAATACCATGAATTCCTTGAAATCCATGAATTCCTTGAAATCCATGAACACATTGAATTCCATGAATCCCTTGAATTCCATGAATTCCTTGAACTCCATGAATTGCTATTCGTACCCAAATTTCGGTCGTTTTGAAATAATGAACCCTAGTATATCCGACGGCCGGCCTATATTTGGGCCAGGGTCTGACTTATCGTCGGGTGCAACATGGTGACTTGTACAAGCCAATGTTATGCTGACGGTCGGGCCATCTCTTGCCCAGAGTCGGGCCGACCGTACTTTCACGGTCTTTTTGAAGCTATGAACCAGCCTTTGTCCGACGGCCGGCCCATATTTGGGCCAAGGTTTAGTCGACCGTCGGGTGCATCAAGGTGACCTGTGGCTAACCGGCTGCTGTATACAAAGTCGGACCGAAAGCATTCTTGCGGTCGGACCGAAAGCATTCTTGCGGTCGTACCGACCAGTCTGCCACTGTTTATCCGATCGTCGGCCCAAAGTTGGGCCAGCAATGGGCCGACAGTCGGCTTCTCGCCCACAGCCGACGTCGGTTGCCAACGTCGGTGAGACCATGGCAGCTTGAAAACACCTCAATCGGCCCAACTCTGGTTATCATAGATGGGTTACCAAAGTAGGACCGACTTTGGGCCGATGGTCAATCTCTGGCATCCAACCGAATTTCGCAACTGGGTACCTCTTAAGCCTATTATTTGCAAAAAACTGCTTATGTTATTTTAGTTTCCGCTGTTAATGGACTTTTTTATACTTTAGAATACTAAGGTATAAATTGCATATGTACCAAAGTAAAATAATACATTAATAGTGACAATTAAAAAAGCAATTTAGTGCAAAAATGGACTTGAGAGATCCCCAAAATATATATATAATTTTTTTAATATTGCCAATATTAAGGGGACATTTTGAAACTAAAAGGAAAAATTTGTAGGGCAGCTATTTTGGGGAAAAAATTAAGCCTTTTCGGACCACGCTTTATTTATTCCTATTTTTTTACCACTTTTAATGAACTCAGTTAATTACAATTTAACCATTCACAGATGGATAACGAAAGGGTTTTTTTTAATACTATGTGATACTTTGAAGGGATGTAGGATCAGAATTGCTCTAAAAAATACGATACTTAATACTTGAGTGGCTCCATATTCAGGAAAATTATACCTTCGAGAAATCTATTGATGTCTGGAAAAACCTGAAATTGTAAGGGAATTTTTTTTACAGAATTTGAGTAGACACCCTGAGATCAATTCAAACATAATATTTTTAAATATTTTTATTGTTATGTTTCAACGTATAAAATATCCACAAAATATACTGATTAATAGTATAAATTTCCGTGCTGCTTTTTCAAATGAGCTGATAATTACTTTTACATTTTGCGAAATAAAAAAACTGAAACTCCAAAACTGTCGCTTCATTTAAAAAATTTTTTTTTTAAATGAATTCTGTCACTTTCTGTAATTTGATAGGTATGCGAAATTGATAAGTCGCTGCATACATTTTCTTTCTTATTACTCTGCTTTTAATTTTGTATTTCAAATTTTGAAATAATTCTGAAGCAATCTTTCAATTCAGTTTTCAAGTTTCTGAAACCAAATTTTTCATGCAAATGTTCGTCGCATTAATAGTTTATTTTCCCTTTGATGATGATCTTCCCGATTGAATAATTTACTGCATATATACAGGGTTTCCGAGACTCTAGTGTCCGGACACATGAGTCTGGGACACCGTATATATACATATTACATATAAATGATAAATATAAATACAGTGGAGTCTCACCTATTCTCCAACTCCCTTATTCCCTAACGCCGTTTATTCCCGGTCGGATGTAGACGGTTATTTCCATTTGCGCAGTTCCGGAAACTCCCACTACGGTCCCGGTATATTCTCCTCCGCACAGTGGCTGACCAATTAAAAAAAGAAGCCCGCAGAGCGAGAAGCTTAGAATTTCTTATTGTTTCATGACGTCATCGGAATACGTCGCACCACGCTTTCGAGAAAATATTATAAACGTAAAAGTCATAAATGTACAAATCGAAATATTTCTCAAATTTAGAATCTATTTTCTCAGTCATGTTCCATTCTTTCGTCGATTCACGATTTTTCAGTTTCACGAAATAAAATAAAATATCCTAAATGTCAGGTTAGTGGTACTCTAACCTCAAATTTCGGACAGTTGCTTGTATTTCGTGAAACTGAAAGGTCTTCAACCGATGAAAGGATGAAGAAACAGAACTGCGCGAATGCATTATACACTTGAAAAGATTACAATGCAGACCTTTATAATTTACCTTCACGTTTCGGATATTTTCTCCAAAAAGTCGTATGCAGTTGCAGTACAATGTACTACCCTTTCTGACGGCTGGCATTTCCACCTATCAACGTCATGCCACAAAACTTACTACTCCGCGAAATATCCATCGTGAAAAAGAAAGATCAATTTAATACCACCTCAAGACCAGTTTGAAACCACGTTTGATCTTTTTCTGGTCTGCACCCTTCAGCCTATACCTGCATCATTTTTAGGGTTTTGAAATAGACACCACTCTGTCTCTCTCTAATAAGGATAGATGTCTGTATCAATAGACTAGCTATACCCAAAGGTCATAAAGAAACTGGGTCATCTTAGTACGTGACGTCAGGAAGGTACCATAAAGCAGTCAAGATTGTGGTTATGGGCCTGAATCGTGATGGCCCTAATAATGATGAGATATTGGTAGTTTAAAATGCTGGCTGGGATGAAAGGACTGCGGGCTTCTGGAAACCAAAAAAGATCAGTTTGAGATCACTTTAAGACAGGACTATACCTGCCTATACTTCAGTCTTAAGTTGGTCTTTCTCTTCATGCGGGATTTGAGTCGTTTTTTGATTCTATAATATTGATTTTCAGTTGGTAAATTGTCCTAGGCCAACAAAAATACTAACACCAGCAAAGACTAACGGGCAGCGACTTTTTCTACTGGGCAATAAGCCTAGACCGCCTGAACCGTTCTACGGGACTGACTATTCGCGCACTCGGCCCTTCCGAGGCGAAAGTCGCAACCGTCTCTCGCCCTACGGGCTAAAAAACTGCGTCGGCCAGAAGATCTAGGAATGTCGGGTGTATTTATTTGTGTTATTATTGATAGTATTTATTATTGATTTCAAATCACCCGCGCTTCATATTGTAAATATGAGATGGATCAAATTTCATCTCGAGCATGTCATTCAGCTGATCGAAGAATTTGTTAACATTTTATTTGCAAAATCCTTTAACTCGATGTAATGACGTGTGCTCTGGTGTTCTTAAGCTCAGTTCCTTGTGACGATCCATGAATTTCTGGTACCACTTTTGACCAGCCAATCTTCTTAATCCCTTGATTGTCAATCCATTATAAAAATCAGCACACTTTTGAATATATTGGACGAGAGTAGTTTCTTGCAAGGGTGTGAAAATCTGTAAAAAAAAATATCACATATTAACTCATTATAAAACTGAATCAGACAAATCATTAACGCACCATCTTTTTCATGGAAAGGCCTTTGTATCAAATTTGTTGTTTCAATAAAACAATCAATTCTTCTTCTTCAATCGTGGAAAAATAAATATTTTCATCTGGGTCCAATTTGGTAAGCTATCGTCACAAACTATTCCTGGGAATTTCGAATTGTTTTGCTGCTGTTGAAAGTGCGAATTTTTTTTTTTAAGCTTGTACGGCGTTTGCCTATTTGGCAAAATCAATATTTGCAAAATCCGTTTTCCGTTTGTACAACAACATCCTGCAAAAACTAAAATTTTTGTAGAAACTATTGTTTTAAAACATATTTGTGTGTGTATGTGTGTGACTGTGTTTGTGTGACTGCGAACACTGTGTATGTCACTCACCTGTGTCTGTATTTCTCTTTCACAGTCATAAATATAAATTAATATGGTTTGTGCAGAAATTGCAATAAAAAAAGCAAGTGTCCACCTTAGGGTCAGAAAAGTGTCCACCTTAGGGTCAGAACGCAATTTCCTTGGAAAAAAGGAAAAAAAATTTCTACTAGCAATATCATGCAAATCTGTTAAGAATATGTTTGTTTGGTACGTAAGCAGAGTCAAAAGGGTATTTACCTTTTCGGGAACACTGTTTTCGAAAATTTAATCCCAGTTATTCGAATGGTCTTTAGAACTTTCGGAGTTACTTTCTCGTACTGTATAGTGCAGCGAACAAACAGCCATCACTTGCCACTTCATGACATAACCAAAAACTGGGTATTCCCAAACTGTAATACCGACATGAAGCGCAGAGTGCTACCACCTGATAAAAAAAAACTTCCCAGGGTGTCCACCTTAGGGGGATGTCCACCTTGGGGGACTCTCCCCTACATATCTAAACTAATTCAGGGTAAAGGGAAGCATATGAAGGGGGAGGTGGTCGAAGGGATGCATATAAAGGAGGAGGTGGTTGTTGGAAGGGTACGGATATTGGCGGAAGTATAGGGCTGGTTGGTGTTTCGGTACGAGAAGAGCGAGGTCGGGGTTCGGAAATTGATGCAGGACGAGTTGTGGGACGTGTCGCGCTGCGAGAAAATAATCTTAGAGTCATGGTGAATCGGGTTAGTGTGGTGTGGAAGGTGGGAAGCAAGGGGATGTAGGGTAATATTGGTTGTTATTGTTGTTGTTATGTCGATTGGGGTACGGAGAGCGACTCATGAGAGCGGACTATGTCTCTGCTGTAGGGATGTGTTCGGCTAAAGGCACGTCTTTGAGCCCGCTCTTCTCGATAACTAGAGAGCCCTGTTGCACTCAAACACACTGCTGTATTTTCTTCTTTTTCCTTTTCTTCTTCATGATCTGTGCTGTAACTCATATGTGGCGTGTCCCAGGTGGCGGATAGGGGAACGCCTCCTAGATATGGGTGGTACCACTGATTCCGATCGGGTTTCAGCCCCAGTGATCAGTGCCGGTTCCATGGATTTTGGGGGAAACCAATCATACTTGGACAGGAGCGTCTGCGAGGAGTTGGGTGGTCCTTTGGACGTGACAGAAGATGTGGAAGTGTCCAGCAACAAATGGACATCGCAGAAATGGATGCCAAACTCTCAGAGACGTATGGTCTCTTTGAAGAGTTACGAGGCACCATCAAAGAAATGATGGAATTCAGCAGCACAAAGAGGAATATGTGGCTGCCAACTAAGGATGGGCTGGAACGAGCCGAGCGACTCGTGGACGAACTGCGCGATCACTCGATGACGACCGAAGGGCGTCATAGGAATTTGATCATAAATGTTGGACGAACTGCCCGAACGAGAGCGACGACCCGTAAGAAGAAGGCAACGAAGAACACAGACGAAAGCTGCACTCAACTGACCAAGCCGAGGCAGCTCCCACTCTCCGTGATAGGAATGGAGATAGGGAAACCACCCTGAGTACAGTTGAGAAGTGGTCCTTCCAAGCCGAGGCTCAAAAGGTCGAGGACCCGTCCTGCTGCGGTGACGACCTCAAAACCTAAGAAAGACGAGGAAGGGATGCCTACACAGGCAACCCAAGCTACGAAGAAGAAGAAGGGAAAGAGGCGAGCTAGACCCGAGGCGGTTATTATGAAACCTGCCGAAGGTTTAAGCTACGCAGAGGTCCTCAAGGACCTTAAACGTAAGGTGAAACCTGACACCCTTAGTGTTAAAATTAAGGGTGTCAGAAAAACCAGAAAGGGAGAGGTCCTTGTGGAAGTAGCACCTGCAGTGGACAGCGGATTAAAGCTATTCGCTGCCATTAGAGAGGCCGTCGGTAAAGGGGGTAGTGTGAGGGAACTTGTCCCTCGCACTGAGGTCGAAGTCTTAGACCTTGACACCACAACTGTTGCGGAGGAGGTTGAGGCTGCTGTCAGGAAATGCCTGGGAGTAGAATCACCTGAACTGATAAGAGTCATACTCACGAGAAGGGCCTTCAGGGGAACACTGAAGGCATTCGCGGGAGTGACAGAATAACGGGCGCAGACAATACTACACGCAGGACACCTGGAGGTGGAGTGGATGTCCTGCCGTGTACACAGGAAGGCGGATGCAAAAAGTTGTTACCGCTGCCTAGGCTCCGGCCACATGGCGGCGAACTGCGAGGGTCCAGATAGGACCAAATCATGCTGGCGATGCGGCAAAGAGAAGCATAAAGCTGCAATATGCGAAAGCACACCGCAGTGCTTCCTCTGCGCCGCAAATGACGATAAGCCCCGGACAGACCATCGCCCGGGGACAAGGAGTTGCTTGGCGTTCTTGAAAGTTAAGAAAATTATCTATATAACTTTTTGGTTTTTAATAACAATTGCATTTGTTATTTAAGTTTTAGTGGTAGTGCGGATCGCTACGAGTATCCGGAGAATATTATTAGAAGGAGGTTCACGCTCGACGTGTTCCTTCTCCCTGCGTCTGAGTGTTGTTGATGATAGTCAGTGTTCCCGTACGCTTTGCTGTGTCTTTGACTCTTCTCTCTAATTCTCACTCACTCGGTACACGCTCCAGTGGTTGCTAGATAATATAGGTATATGCTATAAGCTAAAACGGAGAGACAATCTACCCGGGCACAAGATGGATTATTTATATTGCGCATAGGCACCGCTGATCTCGCTTCTGTTAATAGGTGAAACCCATTATCAGCGATGTCTGCCGCAACAAACCCGCCCTGGAATGTAAACTATCGTCCCAGATTGTTATCAGTGTCCGGGGAGACTGTCTCGTCGTCAGCTTTCTATTTGACTTAGCCTAATACTAACATTTATCAATGCATCCGACAAGCGCATTGTTTTCCACGGCAAGTTTGTTTCTTTTTTTTTCTTGCTCCTTGAAAATATTAGTTCAACTTAACATGTTTATTTCTACAAGGTATAACCTGCCAAAAGCGCAGTTGTTTGTAGGAAACTTGGATGTCGCACAACTTAGATGATGTAATAGTTATGTTGAGTAGCATTTGGAGTTCACACGACGGTTGAGTTGCCTCGTAGATAGGCAGAAGGCCAAGCATGTAATTCGTAGAGAGTGTAGTCCGTCTTATCTATCAATGGAATGTCCATTATAATTTGAAGAGTGCCATTTTCGGAGAAGAGTACCATTTTCGGAGAAGAGCACCATTTTCGGAGAAGAGTACCATTTTCGGAGAAGATGGTGATAGTAGCCAGTTGAGCCAACTCGTATACACTGGTATGGGGGGCTGACACTGGAAAGCATACCTTGGGAGCATGGTCCTGGATGTCCCGAAATATGGGCTCCATTTGTTGTGAAGTGAGAAGGGACGGATGCAGTTTTCCCTCCCGTGCTTTGTGTATCGCATCCAACAGTTGGTGGGCCGAATGCAGATAACCGTCTATTCCTTGTTGGATGGAATGGAGATTTTGAAATAGTGCTGGTCATAAATGATTCGATCAGCAGATGTGGCTATTTGGTTCACGTGAGATATCGTTGATAACAGTTTTAACTTTAGCCAGTTTTGTTAAGGCTCTAGTTTCGTCGTGAGTTGTTGTTCGTGCTCAAGTTGAGACCGCACTAAGTGGGTCTGTTGCCCCACTAAATGTGAGAGGTTATTTTGGGCCTGGTTGAGATCACATCGTGCCGAGGAATCCCGACATCGGTGTCGCTCTTCTTGATCTCATAGCAGAGGGTAATATCTGGGTAATGTCTTGACCTTAGTTTGGTAGTGGTCCAAGAAGCTGTTGATCCTCCTAACATGTAGGAAATGGTTAATGCGCCAGTTAGTAGCCTTCATCCGCACCTCCCCTTGATATTCGTGGTATATCCCCGTGGTTGCCTGGAACTGAAGATGCTCGTAGGTACTCTCTGCTATCGTAGGGCTGATCCATGAGATGACGAGGACCAGCGAAGTCAGCTGACGACCGTGCATGTACATTGTTACTGTTCACGCTATGCAGCAATTACCCCGACCGAACAAATCTGTTGAAGTGAATTAGGAGTCAATGCTTGAAAGACGACGAAACATAAATGTCTATACCCACACAGATATACATAAATATCAATACACATACACCCATACGCACTTAACAGTGAGCAACCAAGACCTTGTCCGCGTGCTTTGTGAATCTTGTACCATTGTCGGCTTCGAGAATTACATTATTATTCTCAGTAAAGCCCACGATGGTATAAGTTCCAGTGGCTCGCTTGTCGAACTTATTCTCGCGTACGTCCTTGAAAACAATCACTCGGTCTCCGATCTTGGCATTCAGCGGTCGGCATTTCTTATCGTAGCATAATGTTGAGCGCTCTTTTGCCGATATCATATTTCGTGCTGCTATCTTTTGAATTTCTGTCAAACGGACTATCAGCTCTCGGAGATAGGATCCATAGGTTTCCCATTTTTCTGCAAGAGGGAACGAACTGGGCATTCGCGCGACATGTCCATAGAGTAATTCAAACGGGGTGAAATTCGTTGATTCATGGACAGAGGTGTTGTATGCAAACATTGCGAAAGGTAACAGCCGGTCCCAGTCGTCGTAGTCATTGGCATAATGTTTTACATAATCTGTCAAAACTAGTTCTAGTGAGCCGTTAGTCTGGGGACGATAGCCCGAGGTGGTTAATTGTTTAACCCCGAATATCTTCTCCAACTTTCGCATAAGTTTACTGATGAAGCTTCCTCCGCGGTGCGTGAGGATGCAGCGGGGAGCTCCATATTGTGCAAACAGATTTTTAGCCACGTCATGAGCCACAGTGTTCGTTTTCAAGTTGGGAATCGGTACTGCGATGCACAGATTGGAAAAATTGTCCTGCATGGTAAGAATGTATCTATTACGATAAGGGGTGGTCGCTAGTTTGCCAACGGTGTCAAGAGAGACCCTATCGAATACTCCCAAAGGGGTATCCGTAATAACCATGGGCTCGCGTATACGGGCCCGTATTAGTTTGTTTTCGAGACAACTATTACACTCTCGAATATAATTCATCACATCTTTTCGCATGCCCGGCCACACATATCACTCTCGGAGACGATGGTAAGTCTTAGTTACTGCTTTGTGCCCGCTCAGGAGATTGTCATGGTATTCAAAAATTAGTTGCCGCCGAGATTCCTTTGGTGGGACTTCTACTTTTCCATGACATATCGTTATGGTTGGTGGACCATCCCGAAATACATCGGCTAGCAATTCAGCTAACTTGTTTCATGGTACGATGCCTAACAAGTCACTTGAACTAGCCATACGACATGTTGCGTGCTGGTCTCGGGTTAATGCTGCTTTCAGGTTTTTAAGGCCTTGTTTAATGACGCCCAATCCACATCATCAAAATGCCTTTTCTGGATAACAATCGAGTAAGTGTTATACTTACTGGATGGAGTTACCAATCCTGCAAACTACACCATGCTCCTAATTTTGTACCTAAAACATCATCGCAAATGATTTCATACATCGTATTAATTTAAATAATTATATCCATATCTTATCAGTCACTTGACATAGTCCGTGGCTATGATGGAAAACCGGGTTCTTTTTAGCCCAAGAACAAGTTTGAAAAAAAAATAACATGGTAGCTCTAAGAAAGCATCCAGAGGCGACTGTTGTCACCTCCAACACTCACAGCCGTCGTTTAAGCATAACAGCGGTAAAAGACGTCCTGCAAACTACACCATGCTCCTAATTTTGTACCTAAAACATCATCGCAAATGATTTCATACATCGTAATGCGAGAAAAAAAGTGGAAGAGCACATCATCGACATTGCTTGTCCACTTAACCGAAATTTGTAGGCAACCTAAACAACCAAGATTCACAAGTATACCGAGCTAAGGCATGAAATAAAGACAATATGGAGGAATGTGAAACCTGCATCTATTCATCCCATTGTGATTTCGGCTACAGGAAATGTTCAAACAAGATGCACTGAACATCTTGAATATTTAGGAGTCAGTAGGGTACTAGCAACAGCTCAGAAGGCGGTTTTATTGAACACCTATCGCATTGTAAGAAACTTTCTGGACCATCAGGAAGCAAGCGACTAAGAACCTATAGAGTGATACATGGTAGCTTTAGGAAAGCATCCAGAGGCGACTGCTGTCACCTCCAACACTCAAGGCCGCTGTATAAGCATAACAGCGGGAAAAGACGACCTGCAAACTATACCATACTCCTAATTTTGTACCTAAAACATCATCGCAAATGATTTCATACATCGTAATAATTTAACTATCTATATTCTTATCGCATCAGTCACTTGATTCAGTCCGTGGCTATGATGGAAAATCGGGTTCTTTTTAATCCGAGAGCAAGTTTAAAATTTAGTTCTACATGTTGTTTTTACATGTTGTCAATGAAGCTCACCGTCGCGAAGAGGATACATGCTGAGGTTACATGAACGTTGGGTCAATATGCACCCGGAATATGCTCATATAACGGAAGGGATATGAAGCTCTTAATCAGTAAGAAGAAGAGCAACATCCTCCAGTGAACATACCACCCGTTCCATCGAGACCACCTTTGCAGATAACCGATAATGCCAACATGAGAACTGGGAGATCAAAAATCCACCAAAAAGTTTTTCTCAAGATGGAAAAATGAGCTGAAACTAATACTGCGAGACGACATGCATCAAATGCTCAGGGCGTGATTAGCTACATAACATCAAATACAAAATTCACTCCAAAAGTTAGGAAACTTTCTCGAAACTTAAGAAAAGCGAATCACACGCTAAACAAGTGTCAACTGTTGATCATCAAGTAGCATTGGTCGCACTACATAAAGAGCTCTTGCAACAGTCAAAGAGCGTCTTGAACGGCGGGTAAAGTGGGTTCAGGAAAATTCCACATTTTCTACTCATCCTTCCCGTCTGTTCAATAAAACGTCATGTGCCGTTGGAAATCTGCCTAGTCGAGAAGAGATTCAAGTCTTTTGCGAAAAAGTTTAAGGAGTAATATAGTAAATACAGAAGCTTTGGATATATTCGTAACTTTTGCCAAACGCAACGGTTTCAACGTGCAGAAGAGGAGGGTCCACCAATTACTGCTGAAGAAGTGAAGAAAGTAATCGCTAGAACTAAGAGATTTTCAGCGTCAAGGTTAGACAAAATCAACAACCTTTGGTTAAAGAAGTTCACTTCTATGCACCATTGTCTGGCACGTATATTAACTACTTTCTGAAACGGAGAACAACTCTTCCCGCAGTGGTTAGTGGAAGAACGCACTGAACTGATCCCTAATACCCGAGATTTGTCAAGTACAAAGAACTACAGGCCTACAGCACGTTTAAACACCAGCTACAAACTTCTCACTGGCATCCTCAAAGAGATGATAATAACACCTATCGAGCTGGTATGGAGTGCTATAGTGGAACAAGGTGGATGCAAGAGAGGACTGGCAGGCTATAGGGAGAACCTGTTAATAGACAGGTGTATTACCCAGGACTCGATCAGGTATCCACGTAATCTCTCCATGGCTTGGATTGATTACTTCTATTGTTCAATGGCGGGGTAAATAGCTGCATAAACAATACCCACGAACATTATATCTTCCTTGCGTGAATAGTGAGGCTTCAAACTTATTGTTAAGGCGGGCAGAAGACGGGTATCTTTCAAAGAGACGCCTTCAGTGCATTATGGTTCTGTTTGGCGTTGAACCCACTGAGACATGTCCTGAGAGGTCCTAAATAATCAAAATTGAGACGTAAATCTCACTCATACTGCGCTCGCGATTCTAGCCTCGATTGAATTTAAATCAAAATGAAAAAAATCGGTAGACCAGTGTTTGACAAAAATTGAATTGGAAATTATAAAAAAAAAATTTATTTATTTATTATTTTTTGCAAATTTTGATGCATTTACTTCTCAGGATATATTAGTTTCCGTTTCTAGAATTTGAAACTACAACTTTAGGACAACAAATAATGAAATCACTGCACCCATTTTTAACCCTCAAACGGTAAGCTCCTTTCTGGCCCCTACTAAAGGTACACTGGTGTGAATCTGTTTTTTGCAATGCTAATATTAAATATTCAACATGCTGAACATATAATAAACATCTAGCATATATTACGTACATTAAACATACATATTCAATATAGTGGAGATAAGTCGCTGCAGCTGTGCCTGCGTGAATGCCAGCAAAATAAAAAATTTTCCGGAGCTCATTGGCACCATTGTACCGTTTGCGGGTTTAAAATAACTATTCTAAGGATCATTCTTTTCTGAAAAAATATTCGGTCGACAAGAAAATCTTGACTGTTTTAGAATAAACAATTTGAATTATTGTATTATTTGTATTTATATTATTATATCACTTACCACCATGAAATACATAAGTTCCTAACACTACTCATATGGGACAGAATACGTCAAGTGTTCCTAGTGGACCTATATTATTATTATTATTATTATATCATTAAGCCGTTTCCCTTTCGGGGTAGGCGTGAATTGCTCGGTTGGAAAGTAGTTGAACTGGTTTACGAATCCCCGCAGAGGGAAAAGGAGAAGATCTTTCTTCTGAATAAAATTTATTCAAAAATGTCTATTTTCCATCTAGTCTGAAATGACGTTCAAATATTGTCTGTATAGGAGAATATAACTTTGGCCGATATTGTAGATTTCCATGTTATGTGTAGATTTCTCTTCTCGATCCGTTACCTTCTCCGATGATAATACGGATTTGTAACAAAAATTGATATATAACATCTTGATAAATAAAGCTTACATCAGGAAAAAGAATTCTTCCTCTGATCTCAACAGTATCTTAGTGGTTGGAGCACCTGACCGGAAATCAGTTGAACTGGTTTACGAATCCCCGCAGAGGGAAAAGGAGAAGATCTTTCTTCTGAATAAAATTTATTCAAAAATGTTTATTGTCTATCTTTTCTGAAATGACGTTAAAATATTTTCTGTATAGGAGAATATAACTTTGGTCGATATTGTAAATTATCATGCTAATTGTGGATTTTTCTTCTCGATCCGTTACCTTATCCGATGATAATACAGACTTGCAATAAAAATTGATATATTACATCTTGCTAAATAAAGCGTACTTCAGAAAAAGGAATTCTCCCTCTGATCTCTACAGTAGCTTAGTGGTTAGAGCACCTGAACGGGAATCTATTGACCTGGTGTTCGAATTCTAGCAGAGTGAAAAGGAGAAGATCTTTTCTTTCGACAAAATTCAATCAAAAATGTTTATTTTCCATCTTGTCTGAAATAGCGTTGAAATATTTTCACTATAGAAGAATTTAACTCTGGTCGATATTGTAGGTTTGCATGTCATGTCTGGTTTTCTCTTTTCTGTCGGTTACGTTCTCCAATGATAATACAGATTTGTGATAGAAATTCATATATACCATCTTGTTGTATGAAGCGTACTTCAAAAAAAGGAATTCTTTCTCTGATCTCTGCAGTAGCTTAGTGGTTAGAGCACCTGACCGAAAATCAGTAGACGTGGTGTTCGAATCCCAACGGTGTGAAAAGGAGAAGATCTTTTTTCTCAATAAAATACAATCAAAAATATTTATTTTCCATCTTGTCTGGAATGAAGTTAAAACATTTTCTGTATAGGAGAATATGACTTGGGTCGAATTGCAGATTTTCATGTTATGTGTGCATTTCTCTACTTGATCCGTTACCTTCCCCGATGAAAATAGAGATATTTATTGAAAATTGATATCTAACATCTTGCTAAATGAAGCGTACTACAGAAAAAGGAATTATTCCTCTGATCTCGCCAGTAGCTTTGTGCTTAGAGCACCTGACCGGAGATCAGTAGAACTGGTTTACGAATCCCCGCAGAGGGAAAAGGAGAAGATTTTTCTTCTGAATAAAATTTATTAAAAAATGTCTATTTTCCATCTAGTCTGAAATGACGTTAAAATATTGTCTGTATAGGAGAATATAACTTTGGCCGATATTGTAGATTTGCATGTTATGTGTGGATTTCTCTTCTCGATCCGTTACCTTTTCCGATGCTAATACAGATTTGTAACAAAAATTGATAATTAACATCTTGATAAATAAAGCGTACATCAGGAAAAAGAATTCTTCCTCTGATCTCTCCAGTATCTTAGTGGTTGAAGCACCTGACTGGAAATCAGTTGACCTGGTGTGCGAATCCCAGCAGAGGAAAAGGAGAAGATCTTTTTTCTGAATAGAATTTAATGAGAAAAGTTCATTTTCCATCTTGTCTGAAATGACTTTAAAATATTGTCTGTATGGGAGAATACAACTTTGGTCAATATTGTATATTTCCATGTTAGGTGCAGAATTCTCTTCTCGATCCGTAACCTTCTCCGATGATAATACAGATTTGCAATAAAAATTGATATATAACATCTTGCTAAATAAAGCCTACATCAGAAAAAGGAATTCCTTCTCTGATTATTTCCAGGAGTTTAGTAATTAGAGCACCTGACCTGGCGACAGTTGACCTGGTGTTCGAATCCCGGCGGAGTGAAAAGGAGTAGATCCTTATTTTTCTGAATAAAATTTATTCGAAAATATTTATTTTCCATCTTGTCTGAAAGGACGTTAAAATATTTTCTGTCTAAGAGAATATACCTTTGGTTGATATTGTAGATTTCCATGTTATCTGTGGATTTCTCATCTCGATCCGTTACCTTCTCCGATGATAATACAGATTTGTAATAAAAATTGATATACAACATCTTGCTAAATAAAGCCTACTTCAGAAAAAGAAATTCTTCTTCTGATCTCTCCAGTATCTTAGTGGTTGAAGCACCAGACCGGAAATCAGTTCACCTGGTGTTCGAATCCCATCGGAGTGGAAAGGAGAAGATCTTTTTTTTCTGAGTAAAATTGATTGAAAAATGTCTATTTTCCATCTTGTCTGGAATGACGTTGAAATGTTTTCTGTATAGGAGAATAAAACTTTGGTGGATATTGTAGATTTCCATGTTATGTGTGGAAATCTCTTCCCGATCCGTTACCTCCTTCGATGATTATACAGATTTGTAATAAAAATTGATATATAACATCTTGCTAAATAAAGCGTACTTAAGAAAAAGGAATTCTTTCTCTGATCTATCCAGTAGCTTATTGGTTAGAGTAGTTGACCGAAAATCAGTTGACCTGGTGTTCGAATACCAGCTTCGTGAAAAGGAGATGATCTTTCTTCTGCATAAAATTTAATCAAAAATGTGTATTGTCCATCTTGTCCGAAATGACGCGAGAACATTTTCTGTATAGGAGAATATAACTTTGGTCGATATTGTAGATTTCCATGTTATCTGTGGACTTCTCTTCTCGATCCTTCACCTTCTACGATGACAATACAGATATGTGATAAAAATTGATATATAACATCTTGATAAATGAAGCGTACTACAGAAAAAGGAATTCTCCCTCTGATCTCGCCCGTAGCTTATTGTTTAGAGCACCTGACCGGAAGCCAGTTGGCGTGGTGTTCGAATCAGAGCGGAGTGAAAAGGAGATCTTTTTTCTGATTAAAATTTATTCAAAATATATTTATTTTCCATCTTGTCTGAAATGACGTGAAAATATTTTCTAGATAAGAGGTCAAATCTGAAAACCATTAAATTAATCCCTTTCTTTCTTAATTAATTATTTAATACCATTCAAAGTACTAAAATCAATTCACAAATATAAATTGGTATAATCTACTTATCTAGCAAAGTAGACTCCAACATGCTTATCAAAAAATGAATACTTGTATATCTTATAGCTTTTTCAGCCTTTCCTGCAATTTTTCCAGTTATTGTGAAATCTAGTAAAAGACCGGGTTGTCTACATCTTTTATTGGTTTCTTTAGCAGACCTTATAAAGTCTTCTATACCTATATCGTACTGTACTTAACTTTGTTTGGACTCGCGCTCTCGGTCATTCATACTGTGGAGTGGTCTTGTAGGTGGGTTATGTGTGGCGTTCAGAGCCGCGCGTGGTTCTAAGGAAAGAGATATTCGTTTCTCTTTCTGGTTCATTTAACTCATCAGTAACATTATCGACTTCAAATCAAAGTGAACGACCCATTTTTTGGATTTCCATCATTCGGCTTTAAGTTTTTTACAAGTATATTTATGTTTGCTTCAATTTCATTTATTTGTGTTAACATTGGTTTTAATCATTCATCGGTAGCCATAAGGACTGGGGATTGCGTTCTAATTGCATTAGGGGAAGAGGCTTGGGACATGATTGTAATTTACAATTTTATTTCACCCATAGATTTGGAATACCAGTTTAACATTGTTTTTTTTTCTAACTGTGTTTTTTGTGAATTATAACAAGGTATCGCGATTTCTAGCGCAGGTTCTTGTTATAGAGCGTATTATAAAAAGCTAGGGCGATTTCTCGAGCAGAATCTTTTTTTTTTTTTTGAAAATTGTAAGAGTAAGTGTAATTCTGCTTATTTTATTTGCTTAATTTTGTTGGACTACGTATTTTGCTTCCCTGTGGCGTTGGCTGGGACCCCTTCTGGGCCAGATTTTAAGCAAGATCTTTAATATGAAGAGCGTACACTTCCACCTGAGATAGCTGACCTAAAAAGGTTCCATAGACCCTTCCTAGTGAGTGAGTGAGTGAGTGAGTGAGTGAGTGAGTGAGTCAGTCAGTGAGTGAGTGAGTGAGGGAGGGTGGAAGGGAGTGAGTGATTGCTTGATTAATTAAGACAGTGAGTGAGTGATTAAGTTCGCGTGTGAGTGAATGATTGGAAAAAAGCGAGCTTATTTTCACGTCTCTGTGGAAAGAGATGCAAAGAATGCTGATTACTCGCCGTTTTTTCAGCCTTTTATCGGGGTTGCGTATTTGCGTCATTAATAATGTTTAGTATTCTGCTGCCCGGATACTTTACATTTGGCTAATGTCGAGTGTACACTAATTACCGTAGGATGCAGGCGACATGTGCACAGGTGCCCAAGGTCCTGGCTCTTGATTGGCAGGTAGAATTGTAACCACTGAATATATTGTCCTCTTCTATTTCTGCTTCATCGTGTACAAGGTATGAAATGTAGACTTGATGCGTCGTTCAACGGCGAAATTGTGAATACTGTTTCAATCTTATCAGCCCAGGGAAGTTCATGTTCATATCAAATTCAATTTTTTCTCCTCCATCTCTATCTAGTTTATGTTGGATGTATAAAGGAGCAAGATTTACCTGATAGATGCCAATGTTAAGATCTCGGAAATATCGTAAATCAAGAAGATGAATAGCAGAAGCCACATTTTGTTGAAGTCGAACGCACTGAGCGCGTCTCATGCGTAGATTGTCAATTTCTACGAGCGTTCGTAAAACGTTTGGCGTTAGTCTTTTCCGAATAATTTCTCTTGTGTGTTCAAGTGTTGCGCCTTCCATAAATATTGGTGAGTGGAACCTATTAATGATTGCGGCAGCGCAGGAATGAAATTCGTGGAGTGGGCCAGGAGACCGGTAACAGTGGCATAAAATCAACTTCTGTATCCGGGAAAAGTGAACATAGGACATTCATAAGGGTATATCGAAGCAGAGTTTACCAAAGTTTTGTAACATTTGGTTAGGAATTACGTTGTTGGTAACAACAATTGTCAAAAAAAACTTCAAATCTTTAGTTGCAGTTCGATATTCAAAACAATAAATTTTATTTCATACTCCATGTATATTTTAATTTTTTCTTCATTGTTTTCTCAGCAGTATACATACAAAAATCAGAAAAAAAATGATAGCCTTAAAAAAATATTTAATCACATTTACGTTAAACATTCTGCGAACAAAAATTACCTTTTTTTATTCTTGCGTACACTTCCGATTAATCGTTCCCCGGCGTTCCCCTTCGGATCAAAGTTTAATTGACGTCAACTTACTCCTTAAGATGTGCCCTTCAAGAAAAAGTTGCCCTGTTTTTCCTGTTTTCAAATTTAAAAAGAAAAATCGCTTTATGAACAAATCCGCGCACAGTGGGCCAGCAACCATCAACATTTGACGTCAAACATAACAAATTCAAAATGGCGGACAAAATTAATCTTTTTTTACATATTTATCTCAAATTCGGTACAAGGTTTTTTTTTTGGATCGCTGCTGTTGCATTTGATGTGAAAAATTCCAAATTCCAAATGGCGGATCCAATATGGTGACCAAAATTTCATATATCCGTCTGAAACTTGGTATAAGGAGGTTTTTGGTGTCGCTAATTTCGAATTTGACGTAAAACATGATTTATACATCAATGAATTTAGTCATTATTTCATCAATACGCCTGTCATTATCCTGCCAATGTTAATGTGATTGCAGTTCCCTGCTAAAAATCCCTCTTAGAATCCTCTCAAAATCCCTATAGATTTAGGAATTTAAGGATTCCTATGATTTTTCAAGGATCATTTTGTTTCATGCTTGAAAGAGCATATACTGTAGATCGTATGATGTTTGTAAGTGGATCCTATAGGGACGTAAAAGTAAACAAAGGGTTTTTTGTCCTCACTTACTGGGAGTTTAAAAGGTTTCTATGAGATTTCTATGTACGTGTAATGTGTATCTGAAATGTTTCTAAATGGATCTGATTCGGGGTGTACTGGAGTTTTACAAGGATCTTACAAGGTTTGTAAGAGGTTTTTATATAGAACCTAAGAGGAGATGAAGGGTTTTTTGTCCTGCCTCTCGTTCGGTCTCCGCGTACGCTTATCATGCCTATGTTTGTAGCTTAATAACAAGAAAAGTAATTAACTTAAAAGATTGCTGACTATTAGAATAAAAGAGTAACTCAGAAACTATCGGTTGGCGTGATAAAATGAAAATCGATTTTCTCCGCATTAGGTTTCTTCCTTCGCGGACGTCACATATGAACAATATTAACATTTTTTCAAACTTATTTAGAGAGTTCGATAGATCTCGCTTTAACGAATTCAGTGAAATAAATAACGGCAAAGTAGTGCAGAAGATCGATATTTATATTGTTATCATTCTGAAGAAAACCTGATGATTGCAAATGAGTTTATAATATTCGGAACTTGATGGCGTTTATTCGCGGTTTCAGATGAACCAAAGAGCGTTTAATTAGACAGGAAAGTGAAGAAATTACGTTCGTTGCATGAGATGAGTTCGCGAGGGTGATAAATGACGTCTGAAGAGAGATTCTCGGGGCTTTAATCGAACAATAAAATCCCAATGGGTCGAAAAACTTTTATGTACCCTTAGCGTCTCGATTTCGAGGTTGGCCATCTGGATATACCGTTAAAGATTTTTGCAGTACCTCGCTGCCGATAAGTTATTCTCATAATCTTGGTAGAATTGTATGCCCTTCCGTTTTGACAAGACTATTATTTCTTTCGTGTCTGCACTTCAAATATAATTGTCGTGTCGGTAATCTAATTAATGAATGAAAAGAACCCTTTACCAAATGTATACATAATGTCTTTTCGTGAATATTGGATTATACTTGGTAATTTGAATAAACTTTTTGATTAAATGGAAGTAACAAAGCTTTGAAAAGTAATGACTGAGTGCTTGAGTGGAATTGGTATGGTACAAAAGAATAACATTTGCCTGATGTGAAGGTCAGTCAGAGCTTCCCTTATATCACTGAAGCTCAGTTCTTGCTCTTCTTCAATCAGTCCTCAGTCGAGAATCCTATCTCTAGTTCTTCAGATGAGAACTGAGCATCCTTCCATGTTACACTCAACTTGTTTTTACCTTCTCAATCTGTGGTACCCATGGACTTTGGTATTGTCACAGAAGTTATCTTGGAACCATATCAACTGATTCTGCCTCACATCTTCATTCAATCCTGGTACTATCTGATAAAGTAATGAGCAGCTGCATTGTCTCAACTGATCCCTTCCCACGCCTAATTTATTAGGGTACTCGTAAATAGAGGGCTTAGGTTGAATAATTTTTGGTGTAGTGTAGTTTAGCTAGTGAGGACATTACGTAAACTGAAAACCATTCACAAATTTTACACACAAAAAATTAATATAAGAGAGATAAAATGTGATCAATGAAGGTCAGCCAGAGATGAAAGTTACAAGCTTCAAAACTAATGAGGCTCGAAATTAGAATCCATCAAACTTTTATATGATTTGCGATACGTTTATGCATTAAAAGGGTGACATTAGTAAAATTTCAGACGAACGATAAACTCGTTGGTAATACTTAGAATGAATTTATAATGAAATTTTTATTTAATATTATTTTTAATTTTAATAATAGGCATTGGCCCTTACACTGAGAAAAAAAATTTGAATCCAAAGAAATGCATTTCTTTGATTCCATTGATTTGATCAAAAAAAGCCGTTCACTTCATTGTACTGCATGTTGTTTAAAAGCAACAAACTCTTGCATTGATTCAATGAACTCATTTCTTTAGGCGACATTTCTTTAAAATAAAGAAATATTTCTTGGTCTCAGAATATGAGATAATTAACTGAAGGAAATGATATCTTTAAAACTAAGAACCTAGTTTCCTTTAATCTTGCTTTCGCATCCAAAGTAATATTTCTTTAGTTTAATGATTTTGAGCATTTGAATTAAAAAACATTCTATTTGAAATAAGTAATTCATCGATGTCTGAAATGAATATTTTGGTTTCTTTGAATCAAAGAAATATTGAGATAAATGAAAGCAATATTAATTAAGTGAAAGTGATATTTTTTTCATATAAGGGGACTGATACTGTTGTTTTAATAGAACATGTCCTTCCTCCAATAAAGTAATTTGTTCACCTGAGTAATAATTCATTCACTTGGAAGATATCTTTCTTTCAATAAATAGAGTAAAGCGATTTATGCCCAATAAACTTTTCCTTTCAGTGAAGAAATATATTTTTGAAATAACTTCATGCACCATTCGTTCGAGAAAATACTTTTGTAAAATTCTTTATTTGTATCGAGTAGTTCAGAACTATGCCGCTATGTGCTCAGAAGTCATGGTCTCACAATAGGAATGTATTCTCCAGTCTTCAAGTTAGCCATACATTTTCACAGTAGATATAATCTCCAGTCTGAAAATATATGTAATACTATAAATTACAATAATTATACAGTCAACTTTCTTTTATTCTACTGGCCTTGAAACGTATCCTTTCCGTTATTCTAAGTCTGTAGGGGCCCCCACATCTACCGCGAGTGGGCTGGCCCATGCAGTTTCTCAGATGCCCCTGAAGATGGCACCTCAACTTTGGAAAATAGTATACATTTTTTATGGCATCGTTTGTTGCTGGTTAGATAGCGTTTGATAGTCAACATTGGTCGTTTGAAAGTCAAAATTTGAAAAGTTATGGTCTTTTCACAATTGGGGTGCCAGCTTCACACTTGCACCCCACACCTTAATATTTTTCAAAAATTCCTTTTGGATTTGTTAGTTGATCCTTAGATATTGTTTGATAATCAATTTTCGTCGTTTGATAGTTAAAATTGTAGCCAATATCAATTTTCCGAAAAATATTAATCAAGGGTCCCAAACCCTCTTATCAGTTGACATGGTATCCCTGCGCATGCGCTCTTCTGTTAGGCGGAAAATTCAAATTAATATTTAAATTAATACGAAAAGTTTAAAAAAGTTGTTCAGCATTTTTGTAAGGAATCATTTTTTGGTCGTTAAGCTGTGTTTGGTAGAGACCTTTCCGTTTGTTTGATAAAGTGCTAATAAAGTGCATATGTATAGAGCTGATAATCAATAATATTGATAATACATTTTTGGTGCTTTTGATAAGATGACTAATATAATAAAATTTGAATAAGTTACATTTGTTTAAACAATTAAAAATTGTTTAAAAAGTCATGGGAAATATTCAAATTGTCCATTAGTAATTACTTGTATGAAAAAGACGACGGAAATTGCTCAAATGTAACAATAATACGTAAAAATGTAGTTTTTGGATTTTTCGGTCATACTTGGGGCGGTGTGGGGGGGGGGCGTAATGGTGAGTTAAAAATAAAAGTTATTAGTATGGTTTCATTTCATAGGTGCTCCTTTTCAATCCCTAAAAAAATTGACACGTATCAATCAAACCCTGAAGTATTAGTTCAATTTTTCGAAAATTAAATGGGATATCGAAGTGCCCGGTGGCACGTGTTAATATTCGAATTTCGAAAAAAAATGAGGGATTTTTTTTCACGGGAAATGGAAACTTTGAGGGGGGGGCTTGCCCTCTAGGGTGGAAAGCGTTTTTTGGACCATCCTAATGCCCACACCTACTATCCGTTCAAGATACGAAGGCCCCTCCAAAACAGCTTCGCATTTTGGTAATTTACTCGTAAGAAAAAAATCGCCCAAAAACACAACTTATACGATAATAAAGTTTACTTTAGTGCGCTCAAAACAAGTCCCCATTTGTTTTTGTACAGAAATTCGTTTGGAAAATATCCACACAAGATGTGTGAAAAAACAGGAGAAATGACCCTCAACTTTCACTACGTCGAATTTGAAGTCCTCCACATGTTCAAAAATTGTTACCAGAAATTTGAAAAAATTCATGAGTATTCAGTAACATGTACTCAACAAATGGCAATTTGTTTTACTTTAATTTAATGATTTTTTTAATTAGTGAAGCTAAAAATGTAAGAAATAATTATCTGGGCTCTGGATAGAGATGAGATGTGGGTGCATGGAGGGTTTTAATAGATTCTGACTTTCCAGGGAGAATATGATGTGTGAACTGTGCGGTAAGGGGCACAGCCGGTTCTATAGACATTTCGCCGCCGTGGACACAACTTAAAAGTGCTTAGAAATTCCACCCCCCTCGAACCTGACACCCAGGGAAAATGCCCGGTTTTCCCATGCCTAGAACCGCTGCTGGGAAGGGTGAGGCAAGAGTGGAGCACTAGTTGAAGGAGTACGTCGAGGTGGAAAGGAGTGGGATAAGCATGGAGGTATAAGAGCGAGTGGTCTTCGAGATAAGGTGTGATGAATGTTAATTTTTAAAGGTTCTTTCTTAAGAAAATTCTGTAAAAAATGAAAGTATAAGCAAGTCAATTTTTTAAAGCAAGCAGGCCGAAAAATAAACGTTTATCTATCTTCTTAATTTTCCATTCTATTTTACAAAATATTTCCAATTACTCAGGTGAAAGTTACGAAAATTAGACAAAAAAATGTGTGTGTCGCCAGACGCACGGTAGAAGTGAAACTTCGAAAGAATTTTTAAGTGGAATGAATTCAAGTAATTCATGAAACTCAAGCAATTCGTGGAATTCATAGAGTTCAAGGAATTCATGGAATTCGCGGTGTTACGAACGAGCATAATTAAAGAAATATCCTTTATCAAATTATTCTCTTTCGTTACAAAGTAGCGGAATTATTTTGATCCTCGTTGAGCGAGATAGAGGGTTGGTTTTCGCCCTTATTCATTCAAGGTCGTCCACTGCTATTCAGAGCTAGTGAATGAAGGAATTTTGTGTGAAAAGGTGTGAAAATAAAATTGACAAGCGCGTTCACATGAAAACTAATATATTTTATTTTAATAAAATGAATTTAATTTGCACACAAGAATTTTAGGCGTGCGTGCGTGTGTGTGTGTGTACTTCATTCTAGAAATAAGATTGTCTACTTTTTTTCACGTTTTCTAAATTCTACTTTTAATATTATTTAAATTTTCAAAATAATTCATAAGTTTAAAGTCTCACAACAGAAATAGGTAGACTAACCAACTGGACCTTTAGAATGGCTCTAAGTTAAATTGTCTAACTTACTTTTCGTATTTCTGTTTGAAAGATTTTTGGGTTTACGTCGGACCCAGTACCCGGATCGAACAAAGAAATAGAAGAAACCGCGTAATGAGCCAGTGTAGGCTGAACCGACGGACCGTCTTAGCTGACTGTGACAATTAGATGCTTAGTGAACTTCCTCGACCGTGATTCCGGGTCATTAATTAGAAAGGAGAAATCTGTTTGACCGCGTCGCAGACCTAGCATACCCTCCGCCGTTGACGTCCGCAGGTACATCTTTTTCGCGAGGTGTAACTCCGCCCGTGTAAAAAGGTGGTCCGAGGCATCGCGCGAGAAAGATGATATATGGTTCCAGACTTTCCACGGTATGGAAATGCTTCTTTGCAAAAAGCGTGCGAGGACAGCAACGAAATCTCTCTCTCTCTCCCCCTCTCTCTCTCTCTCTCTCTAATTCATCGCCAAATCTGACTTTCTCAGGCAATTGTATTTTCGAATACGTACCTCTGCTTCTACATATAATGAGATATATGCATAAGTTTCCGACTCTCCTGCCTATACATGGCACAGAGATTCACATTTTTATTCTCTCTTACTCTCCCTTGCCTCTATATGGCATGGGCATACGCACACTAAATTCAGCCATACTTATATATGCGCATTGAATGCACGAAATTCAATGAATTCATGGAATTCAACGAATTTATGGAATTCAACAAATTCACAGGATTCAACGAATTCATAGAATTCCACGATTTTAAGGAATTCTATGAATTCCATGAATTCCATAAAGTCCGTAAGCCTCAACCAAAATTACTTTTTAAATAGTATTGTATTTTTTTAAGTGAATTATTTTTACTCTTTTCCCAAAATATCAAAGAAATTAATTTTTTTTTAAATCTGCCCGCTGCGCGGGCACATTCTCATCACGCGCTTCGCTCGCACGTTTGAGCGCGCCTACGGCGCGCGAATGTTGGTTGTCGCGCTTCGCGCTCGATAATATATTTATCTCGCGCTTCGCGCTCGATGATGTGTTTACCTCGCGCTACGCGCTCTGTCTTTGAATTTCCTCCACATTTGCGCCCAGACCTTTTAAAATTAAAGGTCAAATCATCGATAACTGTAATTTGGTGATTGTGACTACAGGGTAGGGGGGAGGGGGGCAAGGAAAGGAAACCGAGAGTCGCAATTGGTTGATGTTTTGTGCTGAGAAGGTCAATTACGGAAACTACATAATTACCATAATTTCGAATTATCAAAGTTTCAAACTCCTGAAAATAAGTTATATTTAATTTTTTTATCGGACAAAATAACGTTTTATTTTGCAGATATATGAGCATAGTTAAAAATTCTAGAAAGCTTGTTCAAATTTAAATCTATGCAGTATGCACGATATAAAATAAAATATTATTCTAAGAGATAAAAAATATTAACTTGAATATTTTTGTGCTCGAAATTTGAAATTTTGGTATTTGAAAACTTCGGGAATTTACTAATTTCAAGAATTTACTGATTTCGTGTAGTTGGAATTTCAGTATTTTGAAAACTCTGGTTTCAAAATTTCGGAAATGTACTAGTTTTATTGAGTTTTACTTTGGAAATATTTTATTCCGTTACTAAATGTTGACTTTAGTAATATCTTCTTGATAATTTTCAATTTTGGTATAGACTACACTATAAGCTGCTGCAAAAGAAAATATTGAATAATGTCTTCTTTCCGAAGATAAAACTTTTTAAATAAAATGTTCGTTAATGTTTGCACAACTCATTTATGTATAAAAGTAGCCCTGCTTTTGTGGATAAAATGTCTTGTTGAAAATCAAAAAAATATAAGTCTCATATTTTACTTCAAAATATAATATTTTTTAGCCCCAAACAATTCCGTGACATCACCAGTGGCCAGACTGCCCGATTCCATATGAAATCGATCATTTATATACAGTTGTTACACTGAGAAAACGATTTGGTTGAATTAACAAAGATTTTGCTGGTTCAACCATAGAATATGTTTATTATATGAAAAACAAAATATTTAGTTAAACCAATAAAATTTATTGGTTGTTTTGACCAAATCTTTTGGTAGATATTAGTTGATTCGACAAAAAAATTTGGTAGATTCAATAAAATATTTTGTTGAATCAACCAAAATTTATTTTATTCTATCAAATTTTCATCTATATCCAAGAAAACAGTTTTTTGGTTCAAGGATATTTTTTTTCTGAGTGTATATTTTGAATTGTCTCAATTAAAACTGTAGCGATCGTTTTTACTTTCCGGAGTTTAAAGAAAAACAAAACTGAAAATGCGACCATTCTCGACTGCTAAAGTATCCTAATTATTCGCGGTTAGCAAGAGTTGACAATAATGTCAGGGATGCTAATATAGCACGCTCGACTTGCGCAAAACGGACAAGCCAACAAACGTGAAACGCACCCGTTACGAAAAGACGTGGGAAAGTGGTCACGCTTTTGCCTTCCACGAATAATTTTACTCGAGTTTCGTTGGAACTTCTTCTTTTGTGTATTTAGTAATTGGAATATTATTTTCCAAGTGTCTAAGATTTTAAACACTTTTCCTATATTATGGAAAGAAATTATGGAAAGAGAAATTAGAAAAAACTTTATAAGAGATAATCACTATAGTTAAGTATGTAGAACAATAGTTTATGTAAAGCAAATTTATATTTATTTACTATGAAATAAAAATTTCTTGTTTCTTCGACTACAAACTTTGGAAAAAGTAAAGACTCAATGGTAAAACAGTACATTTTCTGTTCACTCAACTAACAACAAGTATGATATGTGTCCGTGAGATAATAATTCAACTTGGCAGGATGAATGAACGTCAATTTCTCTGCCACTCAACTCACCGAGCAGCAGCTATTCGACCTCACTGAACGTGAACATTTAATATTGTCATCCAACACAAGCTTGTGCAAATCCAAGTTTTTTTTCTATTTTCAAATAAAAATTACATTTGTAGAGTAAATATAATTGAAGTAACTGTTTACATTATTATTTGACTAGTAAAAATAGCCCGATAAACCCGCTTATTAGACGCTTCTTATTTTGATTGCCCAAATATCAAATTAAAATATATACTTCAATTTAAAGTATTATAAAATATAATTAATAATCATAAATTGAAATAAATATTAAAGTAGCTACATCATGAATTCGTTATACATTATATATATCATACATTCATACATTCATAGCTACATCAACTTTCAAACAATTTTAATTCAATTGCTTTCTCACAGAGAGAGGTTTTTAATGACTTCAACTTTCAAATATAATTTTTTGACATATTTCAATACAATTCGAGCCTAGGTGCTCGAAAATACTATTTAAAAAAATGTCCATACGTGTCCAGGTCTGATAGGATTTGGAGCTAGATTGGCAATTTAAATGTAACTATTTTTGCGTTTAGAGATTAAAAAAATATTAGCTTGTGCATATGAGAAAAACTTTTTTCATTTTCAATACACAACAATACGATATCTAGTATATTTTTTTGAGTCTTCGAGACGCATCGATCGACCTCTTGTTGGAACTTTTATGATATATGAGTACCTATTTATGAAGTTTCAACAAATGGTTTATTCTGTTTACATGAGAAAAACTTGTTTGATATTCAAAATACGACAATATTATATTTAGTGTATTTGTTCACCTCCTTGAGACGCATTGATTAACCTATTGATAAACCCTTTATGACCCAGCAGTGCATATTTATGAAGTTAAAAAAAAATGGTATATTCTGTTTATATGAAAAAAACTTTTTTGATATTCAGAACACGACAATATTACATATAGAATATTTGTTCGCGTCCTTGAGACGGCATAGATTGACCTATTGATGAATCTTTTATCATCCACCAGTACCGATTAACGAAGTTTAAAAGAAAAGGCTGTATTCTGTTTATATGAGAAAAATTTCTTTCACATTAGGAACACTACAGTACTGTATCTCACATATTTGTTCGCGTCTTCGGGACGTATCGATAAGTCAAATTAAGAACCTTTCATTATTATATCATTAAGCTGTTTCCCTTTCGGGGTAGGCATGAATTGCTCGGTTGGTAAGTAGTGATGTGTGGATGGGTATATAGGTGAAGGGTAAATAGGTTTAGGGTATAGATATTTTAGATTGATCTAGAGTTCTCGTGTTACTTATTTAAATAACACGTTCATTCCGCAACACTGCTCCTTTTCGCCGGGAGCGCCGTCTACAATTAGTTCCTCGAACTATACCCCGTGCCGCATCTAGGCTTATAATATCTTTGGAGAAGTTATGTTTTCGTGACAGGTAAGAAAGAAAGTCAGACAAAAAATTTAGAATTTTCTAATGTTTAATTTACTATCCTTCTTAAATTATTCAGGTTATAATTTTGGATCGAATTAATTAAATTTTTGATTGATTATGGTAAGCAATGAATTCTTCTTTGCATAAAGGTACGTTGCATTCTTCACATATGAAAATTGTACTTCTGATTTCTCCTTTCATTTTGCAGACTCGACATCTTTTATGATTTCCAGTTTTGTTTTATCAAGTGATCAAGGGAACTTTGAACAAAATCGCCTTCAAGTGAATAAAAAGTGACAGGTTTATCACACGAAAACCATGTGGAACGTAACCTCAAGAAGGAGACGTCAAATTGAACAAAATACCTTTGGGTGGAACAATTGTTCAAAAATTTATTTAATTTATATTTAATGGAAGGTGACGTTGTGTATTAAAACGACTTCTTGTCTGCAAAATTAAAGGAGGAATCAAAAGAACAATTTTCATGTGTGTAGAATGCGACGTACCTTTATGCAAAGAAGAATTTATCGCTTATCATAATTAATCAAAAATTTAAGTACTTTGATACAAAATTATAACCTAAATAATCTAAGAAAGATAGTAAATTAAAAAATATAAAATTCTGAATGTTTTATATAATTTTCTTCCTTACCTGTCATGAAAACATAACTTCTCCTTCCTACTATTGCAGAATATTAAATGACCTTTTAGGCGGAAAAATTGCATTAAATCTTGCCAAAAATCGTTTTAATACACAATGTCACCTCAAATTAAATGTAAGTTAAATGAATTTTGAACAATTCTTCCACTCCAAAGTATTTTGTTCAATTTGACGTTTCCTTCTTGAGGTTATATTTCACATGATGGTTTTCGTATCATAAACCTGTCACATTTGATCCAATTTTGAGCAATTTTCCTGAATATTCTTCAGCTTTAGTACTGATACTTCATCTTGAGTATTTTTAAATAATAATTGACTTATTACTTATAAACTTTCTATCGAGGGGCACTTGCGCCCCTCGAAAAAGCTATACGATACAGCTCTGTCGCACTTGCGCACATCACGTTACGTAAATGAGCACTACTACTGGTTGTTCCCTTTCTACATGTCTCATTTGACAATTTTTGACGATAACGGTCAAATGACCAGGCAAAGGTTTAAATAAAAAATGATACATTTTGTTCAAACGATTTCTCTCACAATTTTTGAAATAACAAATCATGTTTTGTGTCACTTATGTCATATGTGGGCGTCTGCATAAAAAGGGCCCTATATCCTGTATCCATACCGGTCATAAGGGGCCTTTTCATGCAGACGCCCATATATGTCGTGATATAATTTGAGGAGATTTAATAGAAAATAAATAGAAAAATATATTAAACAGTATGGAGAAGGGAGGGTGAGGGGCACCCACAAATGTAAATGGGGCAACATCAACGATGGTGAAGTGTGTATGCATGATAGCGCGGACAGAATCCGCGAGATAGACTTTACAGAGTGGCGAGCGTAAAAGAGAGAAAGAGAGTAAGAGAGAGAGAGAGAGAGAGAGGAAACTATTGCGAAGAAGAAAGAGCGACAGGAAGTGGAGGTTACCGCCGTCAAGAAACTTTTGTTTAAAATTGGAATTCCTTTGCGGCTCGTTGGGACAAGGAATGCAGATGGGGTGCAGGCGACAAAGACCAGCAGTTGAGACGAGGAGCACGCAAGGGATGAAGTGAGGCAAAGTACGATATTGTTTCGTCATAAAGGGAAACCGCTTACCTACGGATAAGAAAACTTTTAAGGAAAGCCTCTCAAACGTTTACTTTGACTTCCTATGTGCGCTGAGAAGATTATAGCAAATCGCCCGTGTACTCCATGAACGCTTACGGATTTACAAAGTAGGAAAATTCCAAATCGAGCTTTATTCAGCAATAAATGTTGAAAAATAGTGAATTCTTTTAAATAATAAAATTATAATATAAATCACACAGGCTTAGTCGGATCAACTAGAATGCTTTTCCAAAAATTAGTCAAAGTAGGCGCCGTGCGCCTAAAAGAACGGGTTTGGTAGCCTATTAAGACGATAATTAAGTTATTTAAACCTCCCCCTCACAAACTTTTCCACCGCTGGTCCCTCTAAATTCTACCACTCCCCCTGATCGCACTTCCACCTTGACTTCCACTCACTCCCCCTCACTTTCCCAACTTCTTCCTCATCTACTTCCCCTTCTCCTCACTTCCCCAGCTAACACTCCCCTATCCCTAACTCTGTGCCACAAATTTCCCCTCACTTGCCCTACTTTCCCTGCTTTACCTACACTTCCTCTTCTCATTCCCCCTAACTTCCCCTACTTTCCCTCATAACATTTTCCCTCAATCGCCCTACTTATTCACCCATTATTTTCCCTACTACCCATCCTATAATTTCCTCTCACTTCACCTTCCCTCATTCTCTCAAATTTGGAAAAAAGTACTATTGTGCTACGAGTAGGGAAAGTGGGCAGTTCCACATGAGTGCACATTTGTTCTTGAGGAATTACCAAATTTGTTCCGAAGAGGCGGATGTGAGAAAAATTCGACGAATGGTCAATAACTTTTCGGTAAAATAACGCGAACTCCTTCCAAAATAATTACTGAACTGATAGTAAATACGAAAAGTCGGTCAGGTAGAAGTTAAAAATGATATATACGAATAAGCTGAAAAGAAATATAGGATAGTTAAATATTATCCTCTAAACAAATTTAAGAAAATTTATATTTTACTGAATTTTTAAAATTATTTTTCAATGGTGAAAATCGTGTTTCTTAGTCGCTGAGAATTCCGGAACTTTAAAATGATTTGAAATGAACAATCATGGCGGCACAACACAGTTTGGCAGCGATCAAATATTCAATTCATGTATCCCTGTTTTATTTATTGTTACATTCTCATCTCAATGAGAAGGTATTGGTTTTATGTGAAAAATGACTTTCGCGGATTCAATCAAATGTCTATATATATATATATATATATATATATATATAGATTCGTTAGGATACTTTGGCTACAAATGTGAAGAAAAGAATCGTGATTTTGCTCAAGGTATTGCATAACGAGTAAAAACGCGGTGTTTACCTAGATGATAGGAAAGCCTCTAAAGCACTTTAAGGTGCAATCGTAAATAGCATAACAAGAAATTTTAATTTGATACTAATCAAAAAATTATTAGGACAGAACATGGTGTTTTTAAAGCAACTCCGGAGACTCGTGCAGCCTCGCGAGTTGGGACTCACCTCTTCACTCTTGATAACTTCTTTAAATTCCCGTTTGATTCTTTGTGCCGCAATGTTTGCCATAATTAAAAAATGGTCAAATTTGAATTTTTTTCAAATTTGGTTAGCACACAGCCATTCACATTTGCGTGCAAGTTCCTCCAGGCCGGTAACTTTTCACTCTTTTCGCAGTTCAGGGCCAGATACTCGGTTGGCTTTGCCCCAGGAGATGAGAACCCAGAAAAATCCACCAGCCAGAAATTTTTCCTTTTCGAGTCCTGCAATCTCTCAGAGAAAAATCACACAGCCTCCATCACGGCCGGCGCCAAAAAATTCGACTGTCCTGTCAGTCTGTCACTCCTTGGCCCGTTCACCCGTTCACCGTTGCTGGCGCTACCTTGGAAGTCTGCTGTCACGTCAGGTTCGAAGATCGAAAATCCAGTTTCGGTTATCCGGATAACATGAATCGCGAAAAAGGCTTGTTAAAAGACACGCCTATCGCGGTGTGTCAAGATTACTGATTACATTACAAAAGGTCTTTTTTAATTAAAGCCCCGAGGAACGACATGTTTGAAGGAAAAGTCGAGAATGCTCAATCGAGGGCGCGACTGGGAGTAAACAAAGCGGAAAATGGTTGTTGATGGAGTTTTTAATTATTTTGTCTCTTGGAATGAAGAAAAAATGGTGAAAAAATTGCGGATATTAAAGTGAATATCGCGAAACGGCAATTCTCCCAATCGGCGCTCATTTTCTTTTCGACGAGCGCGTTCAGTCTTGGCGCCGAATTCAAATCTGTGGATACTTCCAACTGTGTTTATTAACATTTTTTTACGGGTACACCTAGATTTTTTTTGTTTATTATAAGTTTAGTGTTTTATTGAAACAAACGCTGATCTGAGACATAAGTTCTCCGTTTTTTATTTGAATTATAGGATAAAGAAAATGGAAACTCCCGACGACTGTAAGTTTTTATTACTTCTTTTAAAAAATTATGCAAACCATGTTTAGAAAATGTATATTTATTAGAGCATCTTGTTTATGTGAATTTAGAGGATTTTTGCTCTTTAACCTTATTCATATTAAAATTTTGTTCATGTAAAGTTTTCAGGGTGGCCACTGGGCTTGGAAAAAATATGAACAGTGAATTTATTCTTTTATCGGGATCTTTTTTTACATTCGATCATCACAAAAAATTTACATTTTCATTTTTTCATTTTTTCATTTTTTCATTTAAAACTGGAAAATTTTACAAGTTTAACATTGAAAAATTTACAATTGAAAGCGTTTGAAATGGAATAATTTTAATAATCCGTCGTTACTATATGATTTGCAATGCAGATTTTCCAAAAATATCAATTTCTAATGAAAACCCATAATTTTTGACAATTTTTAAATTAAAACCTTCCAAGTGAGCCTCCAAGATTCAATAATGTTAGATAGAAACTATATAAATTAGGCAACTTTAAATTATTAGAATATTAGATCGGATTTTGAAATTGAATTTTAAATTGCTGGATGTCTTATATTTGTCAAACAGTAAGTTTCAAGTCGAAAACATTAAAAAATGAATAATTTCCCTTCAAGTTTACGTACAGAATATCAAATTTCGAGTCCACCCTGATTGAATACAGTCCTTCTAAATATGTATGTATTATCTAAACTTAATTTAATATAAAATTTTGTTTTGCATAGTTTGTAATTTTGGTATTAAATCACTACATTTAAAAAAGTGATGTAGAGCAAACTATGCTGGAGTAGGTCACAAGCAATTTCTAAATGTTTTATATAATTTATAGTAAATTATTGAGAATATTAATTTACGTTGTGGGAAGACTTAACTATTTCTGTTCAAAAACTGTTGATAAAATCCATTATTTAGTTGCTTCTAATGTTTGTAAGAAACAATCTCGAGGTACGTTTCTTAACCTCTCTCGATTTCCGAATATAGGTCATCGCTACTGGTATAAAAATTAGAGACAAAAGCACACTCATTTATGCATAATTGAAAAATATAACATATTGACTACTAAATAAAACTATTTTAACGATGAATAATACAGGGAATTGTTCAACATTTCATGATAAGAGTCATGTCGTTACTTATATAATGCTCAAAATTAGTTTTTCTTATCTCTCACATTTATTTCTTTTCATATCTCGAGAAAATTGCTTCCAGTTGTGTTAAGTATTGTGTCAAATATTGTGGTTTTAGTATTAAGAACCGCGAATTTTCGCAAGACAATAACGGAAATTATTTCGCAAACAAAAACGTGGCCTTAGGAAATAAGAATTTAAAGTTGGTAAAAAAATTGCATTTTTTATTTGAACTTGAATATCTCGAAATAAAAATTGAACGTTTTCAATTTTATTGTTTTGAAATCGCATTTTTGTGTTTAGGAAAAAAGAAACATTCATTTTTTCTGTTTGCAGGATAATAATTTAAGTCAAAACTACATTATAGAGTAGAGTCTTCAACCTGATCTCCTATCGTAGCTTTGAATAAATCAATCAGATTTTAAAAATGTTTAATTTGAGGTCTTTAAGAATGAACTATTTTACACTAATTCTATCAAAAATTGACAAACAGCCTTTCAAATGAAACATTTTTATGTATTTTTATGTACTGATTACGAATATGGCCATGAAAATACTAAAAAATTTAATTTTCAAGGTCAATTAATTCGAAAAAATCACGTTCGTGAAGGAGCCGTCCATATACCGCGTGAACAATTTTTACCACTTTTACCCCCCCCCCCCCCCCCCCCCCCCTGTTTCCAATCTTTGTTTTTTAGACTACACCACTGATCGTGATGGATGACAGTTACTCCCAGTGGGACCCTGCGGTGGTTGTTAACCTTTAGTTTTAGATATATATATATATACTTATTACTTATAAGTATTATTAACTTAAGCATTAATGTATAGTATTAATTGTTTGAAGAGTACGAAAGTCATAGACATTTATATAATTTGAAAAATCTGTTCTAATGAGAAACTCTTCTCTCATTAACATAATTCAATGTTCATATAAACAGAGAAAAGGCCTTTTATTTTGACTTCCTCTATGAGGAAGCAAATATATTTGCTAATTAATCATAATGAGGAAGCAAAATGCTCATGAAATTAGCAACATAAAATTGTAAATACAAACACAAAGGGGAAACATGCGAGTTCGAATTCACAGCTGGTTTTAGGTTATGTTGGCTTTTACACCGGAAATAGGTATTTTTAGTAAAAAATCATTAAACTTAAAAAAAGATTACACATTTGTGTACAATTTATATGTTAAACTAGCGGTTTTCACCAGAAATTCCGATATAGATTTTGAAACTGATTTACAATTTTTTGACAATTTAATGTTATGTTAACGCTTTTAACCGGAAATTGGTAATTTCAAACAAAAATCATTATTTAGAAAATATTTACAATTTGGAACAATTTTTGTTACGTTATGTTGTGTGTTATTCGTCGAAAATTGGTATTTTTAATTTAAAAAATCTGCCCGCTGCGCGGGCACATACACGTTGCGCGCGGCTCGCAAGACCTTTTGAAATTAAACGTCAAAGCTTCGACTACTGTAATTTGGTGATTTCGAATTCTCTTCTGTTAAATTTCCTTCGGCTTTAACGAACAAATTCTGATCACGCATCTTGTACTTCGCACTCGATTTTGTCCAAAATGCGAACTTTTCTATATTAAGTTCAACTATATTATATCAGATGTATATTATACTTATTTCTGTTCCTCGGTCTGGGAATGCTTATTCAGATATAAATTTTTTTCCTTATTTTGTATTCTTTTCTACTCTCAGCTACCCTGAAAAATTTATCATTTCAATAAATGTATATTATTACAATTCATAATATGCATTTATATTAAAACAGGCGTATTTTCATTGTCTTGTTTTTATAATTTAAAAAAGTGCGCATCCTACGAAAAATCTAATTTGGTTATTAAACATTATATTGCATCTTAAGCCGTTTTTTCAGAAATTTAATTTGTTCATTTTGAATGTTATTTTTTACGATTTAAACAAAAAATACGTATCCTAGCGTAAAGTGGTTCTAAGGAAATTTGTAGATATAATTGAGCGCAAAAAATTTTGTTAAATAAAATTTTTGTTTAGCTTGTGTCGTTTTTCCAAAAATTTAATTTTTTATCTTTAATGTAAAAGCCTCAGTGGCTCAGACGATAGCGCGTCAGACTTCCATGCAGGAGGTCTGGGGTTCGATCCCTGAGCCAGGTACCAATGGAAATTTTTCTATGTACTTCTACCGGGGCTTCGGTGGTTCGGAACCCACCTTAAGCCGTAGGTCCCCTCAGATAAAGCTGGTGCCTTACCAAGGATAAATGGGCTCTTTCGAGGGCCTAACCTTGGAGGTCGAAGCCGATTTTGAGAAGACTCAAGAATGAGGCTGCGATCTCTTTGCGCTTGAGGCTCGTACAGGGGACTCTTGCACTCGATGCTTCTACGGGGGACTCCTGTGCTTGAGGCACCTACGGAGGACACTTGCTCGGCGGTCGCTGGCCAATTTCGAGTAATGAACACATACACATACACTTTACATAACACGCCAAGACAGTACTTCGAATCTGTGCATCTAACAGATGACCTCAGAGCGATCGCTCCGTCCACCCTAGTCTTGCCGTATCCTCTCTCCTACGGCCTGCTAGGGAGGCTGCCGAATGGCAGAGTGGGTGAGGATCACTTTGCCTGATCAACAAAGGAGGACGTCCTTTACTGTGCGATAGATACGCCTGGCACCTGAGAGGTATAATTTCAGAATTTTGGTAACAACGAAACCCACCGAGATCCAAAAAAACACTCGGCGAAAATGGCCGGATTCGGCGTACTGCCTTGGGAATAAACACGGGTGTTTATTCATATATGACATTTTTAATGTATTTTTATACCAAAAATTTGTAAAAAATTGTGGATCTTTTTTGGTTGAACAACTTTTTTCTTTTCTATTAATTATTTTTGTACCTTCTGTGGTTTTTCCAAAACTTTAATTTTTTTTTAATTTTTAATGTTATTTTTTACGATTAAGATAAACTACTCGTCCTAAGAAAAAATTAATAATAACAAGTTTGTAGCTCTTTTTTGGGTGAACAACTTTCGTCTTTTTATTTTTTTTCTTAGCTTGTGTCGTTTGTCCAAAAATTTAATTTTTTTTTCAATTTTGTTTTTTACGAATAAAACAAAAACTACGCGTCCTGTAAAAAGTGATTCATAACAAACTTGTAGCTCTTTTTTGGTAAAGAACTTTTGTTTATTCATTTTTTTCATAGCTTGTATCGTTTGTCAAAAAATTTTATTTTTTTATTTTTAATGTTGTTTTTTTACGAGTTAAACAAAAAACTACGCGTTCTATCAAAAATGTATTAATTAAAAAATTTGCAGATCTTTTTTAGATGCATAATTTTTGTCGTTTCATCTTTTTTTGTATGTTGCATAGTTTGATTGCAAAATGGAATTTTTCATTTTTCATTTTTTTTGTGGTTAAAACCAGAACAGTTGGTCAAAAATGTTGGTTAACGAACTCGATCTTTCTTTTTGGTCCCTAGTCAGTTTTTACATCAAACTAATACCTTTTCATTATGATGAGAACGTAAAAATCCTAAGATTTTTCATATCATCATTATTCTTCAGATTCCACTAAAAAACAAGTTGATGGACACTCATCTGGTTCACGAGTTAAAGAGCAGCAGTTCAGTCGCATTGTGGAATTATAATGCCTGCTGTCCGCATAGCTGCTGCGTGGCACAAGCATTCGACTGGACTGCTGCTCTTTAAATATTCATAACTGGCAAACCAGAAGAGTGTCCATCATGTTTTTTTTTTTTTTTTTTTTTTTTTTTTTTTTTAATTGAAAATAAAATTGCAAAATCTGAATAAGCAGTACCAGCTTGAGATAGAGAAATAAATATGATATATATTTGATACAATAGTGTTGAATAGCCTTGGACCTAAAGCGGGAGTCGCTCGAACGTGAGCAATCAGGGCTGTTTGATCAATTTTCAGTAGGAATACATGATATTAATTAACAGAATTGTGTATGAATTAAATTTTTGTTATCATAAAAGATGAAAATTTTCTAATAATGAAGGCTAATTATTGAAAAGAGAATTTTTAGCGTGGTTTCAAACATGAATGCGAAATAGGCAACTGTTAATCAGATCAAGCGACGAAGTAGAAAACAATCGCCCAAGTATAAGTATTTCTCTCTCAATCATTATTCGAATATTGACCTTGAAACACTGAGGAAAAGATTAAATATTGTTCCCTGGAACAGTAACCCATAATTGAGAACTACCCTCTCTTAATTATTTTCTTCAATAGCGTATCGTTCCCTTAAAAATATAATCTATTACATACGTAGATTCACTAAATAGAATTCCGGTTTCCAGTGTATTTCATCAAAATAAATAGGGAAAGGCTGAACATCTCAATTATATTCTAGTCTACGAAAGTCTTCATTACATAACTCTTCACTACCAAACTAATAGTGAATGTGTGAATTATAAACAACTTCGCACCATCTATTCGAAGGGTATATAAATTAGTACCAACGTAGCGCTGCGCACACTGAGTTCAAATTCCAAAAAGCTCGCAAAATTCTAAAACTAAAGGTTTAATTTCAGAGACTTGAAGTGCAGGTCCGAAGGTTTAATTTTAGCCTAAAGGGGTCCCGACACCTTATCAGTAGTGTTAACGGACCGCGACTTTTTCAACTAAGCATGCGTCACGTAATGGCCAAGTAAGGGAGAAAACGGATTGGGCTCTTCGTCACTCTTTCGTTAAGCGACGCTTGCTCAGTTGAAAAAGCCGTGAACTGTTAGCACTACTGCACCTTATACCTGCAATTATTTTCCAGTTTGAAACTTATAAAGTAAAGCTCGCTTGTGTAAGACGCACTGTTTTCAGAGCCTGAAACCGAACGTTGCCCAACAGCACGCAATATATGAATGTCCACTCCCAAGCAATATTACTTTGCAATATTGTTGTCACAATGTTGAGCAACAATCTTGTATAAATATTGTATTATTTTTTATATCTCGCCGCCAAAACTGTGTAAGAAATTGAGATCACCATCTTCCCTCCTTATAACATTGCAATATTATTTCACAACAATTAAACAACATAACAGCAATAATGCAACATAATATTGATTTAACAGCTGAAAGTAAATTGAATATTTTTCAGTGTTATAAAATTTATAATTATAATTTATTTTATATCAATAAACAAATGATTTTGATGCGAATAATCGTTAACTTGCAACGACAAATTATGGAAACATAATGAAAATTTGAGTTCTTCCTGTAGTGTTCTGCCAACACAATTATTGCAGGCTATAGATTAAATTATTATTTGATAGAAACAACAACGAAATTGTGCACTTTATGTGCTTTCCTTTTATTAATGCATGTTTTTATAATAAAAAAACTTTTTTTTTATTTTCCTAACATAAAAACGGAAAATATGAATGAATAATTTTAACAGAAGTTGTAGGGTCTTAAAATATATATTCCAAGGTGTACTGAGATAGAGGCCTGTGGTGCTTCTTGGACCTTTTCAGGTTCTAGCCGTTTTTTCCGTATTGACCCCCATTTTTTACTATGGAGTTTCATTTTATGGTTAAAAATAGAAACATTATAGACCTTCAGGAAGTGATTAAGCCAAAAATTACGTAGTACAAAATCTTTATATTTTCAAGCACAGAATTGAAATCCAAAATAAAAGATATGGGTTAAAGAAAGAAAAAATTTTATTCTGCCTGACATGTCACATAGACCCTTAAAAACGAAACCCTACGACTCTTATTAAAAATATTTCTTATATATTGAAAACAATCATTCTTAATAATTTGTTATCTTTATTGTGACGATTATTGAAAAATTATACTAAATATTGAAGCCGATGAGAAACTCCTTAGCAACTTTACAGTTGATTCAACTAAAAGCGGATCGAATTATTCTAATACTGAGGATGACTAACCTTGCTATTGTTTTTATTTTAATCAGTTTATAGATTCATTTTAAACTCCTCCATTTCATTTCATATTTTCACTTTCTTCCATCAGAAATAACTACCTATTTGATAAGTGATTTAATGAACATTAAGAAATTTTTTTATAATAAATTTCTATTTAGGTATTGGAATTTTCATAGCAGTCTCAATATATCATTTTTTATTGACCAATTTCATTTCGAATCCGATGACATTTCAAAAAAAGTCTAGGTAATTATGTCAGAATGATTAGTCATGTAGTTATTCCATTCTGTGGTGTATATAAAGGAACCCCTGTTTCACAGTTTACTGATAAAATTTTTGTTTATATATTACGATCATTCCAAGATGACCTACGTATTCTCAAAAATTGACTCAAATGCTGGCTTGCGGACTTTGCTACGATAGCCCGTCCTGTAAAATTCAGCTTTGACGCATTAGGTCCCCTTCTTCGCGGACGGTCACATATATTGTTTATGTATTGTATGTGCATTGCATTTTGTTGAGGCGAGATTTCGTCCTTTCTTAAAAATATATCCAATTACACCCATTGAATAATGTTTGTATATTTTGTTGGAGGAACATATGGATGCAGCCCATAGCAGACCACTATCGACAAAAAGCTGACTTGAAGTATAAAAGGTTTCTTTATCGCTAATTTCTAATTTCTTGAAACAATTTTGAAGTACAGTCAACTTTCTTTCATTCAACAGTTTGCTCATTCTACAGTTCCCTTATTCTACACCTCCTATACACGCTTATTCTAATTTGCGCAGTTTCGTAATCTCCCACCACGGTCCCTATACGGGCTGTACGGCCACGCCCGCATCAGTGGGTAACCAATTAAAAAAAAAGAGGCCGCAAGAGCGGGAAGCCTTGAATTGAGTATTTTGACATGCCTTCATGGGAATGCAGACAACTTTTTCGAGAAAATATTCTTTAAAAAATTCACTGTTTGCTTGAAAACTAACTTTATTGTTGGAACTTCAAATTTTTGGTAAAAAATTCAACTTTTTGATGAAAACTCATGTTTTCGGGTTGAAAACTCACCACAATCATTCGGCACACGATCGTTCGCTTCCACTGCATAAATCGAATATGTAATATCTAAATTCACTTGAAATTTAAACAAACTTTTCATCAGACTCAGTTTTCATCATAATTATGAAGATTTGATTCAGATACTCATTTCGCAACATCACGTTTTTTTTAAATACGTCGATTTTGGTAGAAAATTATTCTTCTCGGTTCAAAACTTAACTATTCAGCTGAAAGTTGATCTGCTTCATTAAAAAATTCACTGTTTGCTTGAAAACTAACTTTATTGTTGGAACTTCAAATTTTTGGTAAAAAATTCAACTTTTTTATGAAAACTCATGTTTTCGGGTTGAAAAACTCACCACAATCATTCGGCACATGATCGTTCGCTTCCACTGCAGAAATCGACAATGTAATGTCTAAATTCACTTAAAATTTAAACAAACTTTTCATCAGCATCAGTTTTCATCATAATTATGAAGATTTGATTCAGATACTCATTTCACAACATCATGTATTTTTTGGTAAATACGTCGAATTTGGTAGAAAATTATTCTTCTTAGTTCAAAACTTAACTATTCAGCTGAAAGTTGATCTGCTTTATTAAAAAATGCACTGTTTGTTTGGAAACTAACTTTTTTGTTGGAACTTCAAATTTTTGGTAAAAAATTCAACTTTTTGATGAAAACTCATGTTTTCGGGTTGAAAAACTCAACACAATCATTCGGCACACGATCGTTCGCTTCCACTGCAGAAATCGAATATGTAATATCTAAATTCACTTAAAATTTAAACAAACTTTTCATCAGCATCAGTTTTCATCATAATTATGAAGATTGAATTCAGATACTCATTTCACAACATCACGCATTTTTTGGAAAATACGTCGATTTTGGTAGAAAATTATTCTTCTTGGTTGAAAATTCAATTATTCGACTGGAAGTTGATCTACTTCATTGAAATTTCATTTTTCGGTTGAAAACTAAATTTTTTGTTGAAAATTTATCTTTTTGGTAGGAAACTTAGCTTTTTCATGACAACTCATATTTTCTGGTTGAATGCTCACCGCGGTCATCCGGAACACGATCGTTCGCTTCCACTGCAGAATTCGAATATGTAATGTCTAAATTCACTTAAAAGTTAAACAAAATTTTCATCAGCTTCAGTTTTCATCATAATTATGAAGATTTGATTCAGATACTCATTTCACAACATCACGTATTTTGTTGAAAATTAGTCGATTTTGGTAGAATATTGTTCTTCTTGGTTGGAAATTCAACTAATCGGCTGAAAGTTGATCTACTTTATTAAAAATTTGACTATTCGTTTGAAAAACAAATTTGTTATTGAAAATTCAACTGTTTTGTAGAAAAATTCGCAACACGATCTTCCGCTTCCACTGCAGAAATCGAATATGTAACATCTAAATTTACTTAAAATTTAAACAAACTTTACATCAGCATCAGTTTTCATCATAATTTTGAAGATTTCATTCAAATACTCATTTCACAACATCACGTTTTTTTTTAAATACGTCGATTTTGGTAGAAAATTGTGTTTCTTGGTTGAAGATTCAACTATTCGGCTGAAAGTTGAACTACATTATTAAAAATTCCACTGTTTGTTTGAAAACTAACTTTGCCGCTGAAAATTCTTATTTTCAAGTTGAAAATTTATCTGTTTAGTAAAAAACTTAACTTTTTTATGAAAACTAATATTTTCTGGTAGTATGCTCACCACGGTCATCCGAAACACGATCGTTCGCATCCACTGCAGAAATCGACTAAGTAATATCTAAATTGACTTAAAATTTAAACAAACTTTTCATCAGCATCATTTTTCATCAAAAACTAGACTAACAAATTCGATTTATTAATAACTTTTTTAATTAATTCCATAAAAATTAAAACATAGGTTCCTATTATTGCATAATTTTGAAAATTGAATTTGGATACTCATTTCACAACATCACGTACTTTGTTGAAAATTCGTCGATTTTGGTAGAAAATTATTCTTCTTGGTTGAAAATTTAACTATTCGGCTGGAAGTTAAACTAATTTATTGAAAATTCCACTGTTTTGTTGAAAACTAACTTTTTTGTTGAAATTTCTTATTTTCGAGTGGAAAATTTAACTGTTTGGTAGAAAACTTAACTTTTTGAGGAAAACTCATGTTTTCGGGTTGAAAAGTCACCACAGACATTCGGAACACGATCGGTCGCCTCCACTACAGAAATCGACTACGTAATATCTAAATTCACTTAGAAGTTAAACAAACTTTTCATGAGCATCATTTTTCATCAAAAACTAGACCATCGAATTCGATTTAATAATAACTTTTTTAATTCATTTCAGAAAAATTGAAATATATGTGCCTATTATTGCATAATTTTGAAAATTGAATTCAGATACTCATTTCACAATATCACTATTTTGTGGAAAATTCGTCGATTGTGTTAGAAAATTACTTTTCTTCGTTGAAAATTCAACTAATCGGCTGAAAGTTGACTTTATTACAAATTTCACTGTTTGTTTGAAAATTAACTTTTTTGTTGAAAATTTAACTGTTTCGTAGAACACTTAACTTTTGGGTAAAAACTCATATTTTCGGGTTTTTAAATCACCACGGTCTTCCACTGCAAAAATCGACTGTATAATATCTAAATTCACTTAAAATTTATAAAAAACTTTTCGTCAGCATCATTTTTCATCAAAAACTAGACTATCAAATTCGATTTATAAATAACTTTTGAAATTGATTCCAGAAAAATTAAAACATAGGTACCTATTATTGCATAATTTTGAAAATTCAATTCAGATACTCATTTCACGACATCACGTATTTTTTTGAAAATACGTCGATTTTGGTAAAAAATTATTCTTCTTGGTTGAAAATTCAACTATTCGGCTGAAAGTTTAACTACTTTATTGAAAGTTTCATTTTTCGGTTGAAAACTAAATTTTTGTTTTTGACTCAAACTTTTATTTCTTCTTCTTTCTTTTGATCACAAAACTCAGAATACTCCTTTTTTTAACTATATCCTTCTCCATCACTCTTTCCTTTCCTCCGTTTTCATTATTTCTTTTTGACCTCCTTCATTTTCTCTTTACATTTCTCATCCCATTCACTTCTATTCCCTCCTTCACTAACTCCTTTTTTCTTGTGTACGCTAATCGTGGTTTTGTTCCTCCTATCATTTCGATTACCTCGTCTATATTTCCCTCTCCCATTTTGATATTCTTGACGTTTTCTTTAAACAGTTCTTTTCCTTCCCTTCAAAAAATTTTAGTCACAAATGTAGCAGTTTAATTTTAAACATTAATATGTCTACACATGGAAGATATTATCTACATTTTAAAAGGACAAATAAACAATGATAATGAGGAAGAATTTAATAAAGAACTAAACTATCGGATGAAAACAATGTTTCATAAAAATAGATATAAATAGGGACGTATGTCGGGCGATGTAAACCAAATACTTTGTGCAACGTTTTTGTATTATTACATATATGATATATGTGGATTCAACAAATAAAATATATGCTTCATACTTCCAATCATATTATGAAAAATATTTGTAATATGTTTTTTGTCCATGAAAAGAATCCATGTAAAATTAGACATGTTCTGCAAATACACACGCACAATATATTAGGGAAAAAATTCTTTTTTTTTGAGTAGAAAGTCAAAAAGTCAAAATCTCATTCCTTTTTTTGTGAAAAATTGAACTCTTTGGTGGAAACTTTAACCATTTTGTTCAAGAATAGTTTTATTTTTGGTTGAAAATCAAGTTGTAAACCAAAAATGAAACTATTTCGTTTTTTGATGAAAATTCAAGTTCTTGGTTGAAAATTCATGTATTTAGGTTATAATTAATATTTTTTTTGAAAATTATCAGCTTAGTTAAAGAATCAACTTTTTGATGAAAAATTCAACGCTTTCGTTGAATTATCATGATCTCTTATGAATATAAAACAAGCCTCAATTGTTAATTTAACTACATATTCTGGAAAAGCTTTTAAAATTATATTAAAATCTTTTGAATCGTTTACTAAATCATCTTATCATCGTATTACTATATAGAATCTTAAATTACCTTACTAATTTATTTCTATGATTTTAATATACGCTGGGATAAAATCTAATATTTAAATAAAAGATACAGATCAGGCAGATTACAGATTGCTAGAATTAAAATAAAAATAAAAATATTTTCTTCGTTTTTCAATTAGTTTTTGAATAATCAGATTAATTTAGTGGATTCAGTCTCACCAAATTATGTTTTGTTATATTTAATAATATTTTTATTTTCTTGTGCTAGAAAATTGCGGCTTTTCTAAAATTTTCAACTTTCTGTCTACATTTCACTTAGAGTGTGGTAATAATGCTTTTCTTGAACTTTTAAGTTAGAAACATATGGTGAGTATTAATAATAATTCCAAAGAGAAGGCTTTTAGTGACTAATTCAAGGAAAATTTACATTTATTATGATCCATAGAGTACATTTCGGGAATATTTCAAATTTTTCTTTATTTCCGAAAAATATATTCACAAAAAAAAGAGATTGTTTCGAAAATGAGTTTCTGTATAGTTTATTCATTATTTGTTGATAACTATTAAGCCAAAGCTAATTGCAAAGAGAAGTTTTGAGTTTCATCTCGATTTACCTCGTATTGACGATTCTGAATAAAATTTACAAAAACGGTATTTTTTTCTTATGGAATATAATTGTTAAACTTTATCAGGATTGCAGGACCTCTATATATCATTGAAAAACCGCAATTTATTTTTGTGTGGATTTAAAAGTATTTGGGGGCGATATGCATGTAAATCTGAGCAAAAATTGTCATGTGCATTTTGGACCACCCTAATTGTTATTTTTAATAATATTCTTTTTGAATTGTTCTAGAAAGTTGCGGTTTTTCTAAACACTTTAACCTTCAGTGCACATTTCACTCAGACTGTAGTGATAAATAATTAAATTCAATGAACACACATTCAAAAACAAATCATTATTGTTTATAATTATTGTCTCCTGTCGTAATGCTAGATAGTTGCGGCTTTTTATGAAATTCCAAATATCTGTTTTATATCAGAAAAATATATTTGCAATAAAGACAGAGATTCTTAAAAAACAATTATTTTTGTTAAGTTTTAATCATTTTTATCTCGATCTAAGTGAAAAGTGAACACAAAGTTGAATATTACAGAAAAAACGACAGTTTTCTAGCATTAGTCAAAGAGGACACTATTACAAATAATGATAAATTGTTCAACAACTTATGTGTATTAACCTGAATTAACTTTGAAAAAAAACAAGCGAAAATGAGAATTTTAGGCCGAACAACGCACGATTTAAAAAAAGTCAAGACTTGAAAAACATTTTGGTTGCACAAAAAATAATGAAAAATCAAAAACTTAAGTTTCCGATCAAACTATGCAATATAAGGAAGAAGGTGAATCAACACAAATTTCGCAGTCAAATAAATCCACAAATTTGCCATCAAACACTTTTTGATAGGACGTGTACTTTTTGTTTAATTTGTCAAAATACAACAATAAAAATAAAAGAAATTAAAATCTTTCAAAAAAGACACAAGGTACAATAAAATGTTTAGTAACAAAATCATTCCTAAATTGAATCTTGAGATTTGTTTTTTACATTTTTTTTCCTAGAAACACGCGATGAGAATGTGTTTGTTAAAGCCGATGGAGCTTTACGAGAAGAGAATTCACAGTCACCAAATTTCAGTTGTTGTTTTAAAAATATGCCCTGAGAATTAAAACATTATATAAATTGTGACATCGCTTTTTACGACATTATAAACTAAATTTTTTCCCTGAAAATAATTAATGAAATGTAAACATCTCAGAAGAATAAGCTCATTATCTGTGAGATTATGACTGTAGAATATATTATATAATCTGAGGAACAAGTATAATATTCCTTGGCTTCAGTGATGTCAAAATTCTTCAATAATACATTGATCAACTTTTCGTTTAATTCGAAAATATGAGGACATTTTATACACTCTCCATATTTGTTACCATATTCAGCAGAAACCCTTGGTACAGGGACCCTCTATCCGCAACCCGAGGACGCGTTCGGTGGCTTTGTTCAACAAAACATGGAAAATTTTAAATTTTCAGTGAAAAAGATCCACTTCCAACTACGTATGTCCATTTTGAACTAAAAAATGTTTTCCGTTGCCTGTTAGCAAATAACGACAATATTAAAAATTTAATTAGATTTTCATATTAGGAGAAAAATCCTGAAACCAACTTGAAATTGGCAGGATGATTCGAGAAAGAACTGATTTAAATACCCCTGTATATACCAGAGTTTTTCGGTTTTCTCTCTAAGAGGTCTTCACTTTGAATAATATGAAAATATATAAAGTTACATTTTTTTATACAATTGTTTCTTACAAATATAAAAAATGAACAAATGTTAATAATTCCTTGATAATTAGCTTTAAACTAGATACTGCTTTTTAATTGATATTAGCATCATATACCAATATTCAAATATTTATTGTGCAATCATGTTACACAAATTGACTTTCTTGCGTATTTGTTTTTAAAAACGGTTTTTCAGAGAACATACTTTTTTTAGGATTTCTCGTGCAATTTTGTTGCACAATTTTACTGTTTTTAAATTCGAAAACAGTTTTGAAATTTATTTCATATCTAGTAAAAGTTTTTAATTGATATTTCTTAATCTATCAAAAAAAGATTTTGTTCTATTTTTTGAAAATTTTCAAAATGTTGGAAGGCATATAACTTTTCTAATTTCTATAGATAATAAAAATGTTATTAGAATGATTGGCAAGACTTTTGTCGCGTACTAAAAACTTTGACAAAAAATTTAAAAACTCCTAAGACAATTTTGTTTCAAACTTACAAATGCTCTAACTTTTTCAATTTTGGCCTAATCAAAAATTTATTTGGGAGTTTCAAAATATAGTTGATATATAGTTAAAATTTGGAATGACATTGCTTAATATTTCAGAAAAATATTTTTCTCCAATTCTTTAAATTTTCAAAATGTTGAAATGTTGTTGTAATGATAATTTGTCTATAATTTTCAAAATCACTGGGAGTCATAGAGGACTCTTCGGGAACTTTTTAAGGAAAAGTTCAAGCAAGCCTTTACTTTTGGGAAAATTCAAATGACCGTCATGAATGTAGTTTGAGCTGAAACTTATCTGAGAATCTCCAATCATCAAGCTATCTCTCGTTAAGTTTTTCACACCATACACGTTATCGAGTTCTCTACTTCTTTCACCTGACAATATGAGATACGTGTTTGCATCATCATCAATTCATGAAGATGTAGGCGTTTGTGAATTATTTTCCGCTTCACTACAAGTTGACAACTTTAAATTACTGGGAAATTGAGACTCGTCTGCTTCATCCTCATCATAAGTTGACTTATATGACAATTCGTCATCATCATCAATACTTTATTCAACTTTACTCTTTGCTTCCTCTTCTCCTTCTCTACATTTAATTGGCTTAACTTTTTTATATTCTTGAGACCACCAACAATTTTCTCTAGTAGATTAACAATGGGCTTAAAATTATCACTTAATGTGCGCTCAACTATTTCTTTTCCCAAATTTATTAACCTATGTTTTCGTCGAATTGATTCACTGTCTCTAGCAATTTGACGCAAAATATCTTTTTGCTTCTAAAAATTCTCCTCATGTGACGACATGTTGATACATCAACGTCTGGAGTGTGACTGTTTCTATATTGATCACTACGCATGTATATATTACTTTTCGAAATTTATGAAACAATCAAAACCTTTCCTATATTAAGCTTGGTTAAGATTTCTATCCCCGTCAATTACAACGAATCCATACTCATGATTATTTCAGCGAGCTGAACACATGTGCTTAAATTGTGAATAAGTCATATCGGTATTGACATGATGATCATAAATATGCTTCAGATTCATTACATCTTGCTCAAATAACAGAAGTAAATTAACATTAACGCCTACAAGATGTTCAGGAATATGGGCATATGTCTGGCTGAAGTAAAAACAGTCGACATCCTTGTGTCTACCCATGGAAAAAAATGTTCTTACATTAAATTCTTTCTCACAAGCCACATCATCAAATATAATGACTAAATTTGGTTCTGCTTCACTTGGCATTATAACCTCTTCATGCTCATTGACAGGATAATACTCAGCGCCATCTACTGATTAAAGGACTTTTTCCAAAAATACATTCTATGGCTGTTTCAGAGATTTTTAGTAGTTGTGAATATTGTCAAATCATAGTCCATTTGGATGTAAACATTAGAGCCAGCAAAGCATTCGTCTTTCCACAGTTGGAAGGTCCACAAAATATTGCTCGTATTCTACCTGTACCAGCCAAAGTATGAGGTTTTTACTATTTCTCATAGACCCGTTTTGATGAGAAATGCAAATACTTGGTTGAAATTTGAACTCCTTTCCTTTTTTGGTTGAAGATTCATAATTTTAGTTAAAAATTCTACTTTTTTGTAGAAATTATTCTATTGGGTGAAAAAATCATGTTAAGAAACCTAACTATTTGGTAAAAAGTTAAGGTAATTTATTAAAAATTCATTTTAATTGCAAGTGTCATTTTCTGGGTTGTGAATTCAACTATTTGTTTGACAATTTGCTTTTTTATGTTAAAAATTAATTTTTTCGTCTGACAATTTATTCCATTTTTGGTTCGAACTTCATCGTTTATAAGTTGAACATTCAACAGCACACATTTTTATCTGAACATGCCTGGAACATTCCAATTCCATTCCAATTTTATTATTTATTCATAGGAAAAATTTATGAAAACATTGTCAGCATCTCGATCGCGTTGTTTTATTGAACTTTTCTATTTTCCACGTTTTCTATGTTTATAACTTTGTTTTCTTAATTATTACATACACTCCTGAATAATTTTGCTATAGTTCAACAAAGCAATACATTGTTTTTCACTATTGTATCAGGAAATATCCCGACTAATTGAAATAGTAATTTTTGACCAAGCTTTAGTGGCCCACTTTTCGCTAATCAAAATTGTAAAATTTCACTAGATATTCGTTAGGCTGAAATAATTTTGATTTAGAGGGCTATTCGTGTGAAAATAAGTTCACAAATAAAAAAAAGTGTCGGTAAGGTAGGAAGCCGGTCACGTGACCCACTCGCCACATGGCCTTAAACTAGATTAAATTTTTGTTTCTAATACAAATTTATAAAACTCACTTACAATTTTTTCAATCTTGAATCGTTCAGGGACTATTTTTATTTACAATAGATTTTGCGGCAGAATCACAAAATAACAAAAATCTTTTTCAAGGATTTTCTTTTCCGTATATTTTTAAATCACAGTAGTGGTGAAAATGTTCTAAATTATTTACAGACGGACAGTCTTCAAAAAAGACTTTGGCCGACTTTGTAGCATGAAAGAGTGATTTATTTCACTCTCGGAATGAATTTCACTCTGACGGGTTGACCGGGTCTAATTACCACATCAGTGAGGAGATTAATTTCGCTGGCCAAATCTATAGCTTCCAATTCAAAATTGTGAAGAATGTGCGCAATAAGAGCCTTCAGTTCCATCAGTGCGAATTTCTGACCTGGAATTTCATCGCAATTATTTATTTTGTTGATTACAGTATTTCTGAATTGTGAAAAAATTCTTCCCGACGCTGGGATTCGAACCCAGGTCTTCAACTTCAGGTCGCCAGACCACACAGTGCGGCAAAACGAAATATCAAAAAGTTCCAGGAGTCGTATTTCATAACCGATTTTAGTTTCTTTCCAAATTGAAGCTTATTGAATTTTCAAGAGGTCTTTTCAGGCCGATTACAAAAAAATGACTAATTTCTGATGTCAGATGAAAACTGATAAAAAAAAAGATAATTTTTTTAATTTGGACTACATATTTGGCTCCTTCATTGATATTGTCTTAAAAATACATAAACTACTCACAAAATAAAATTTTAATTATAGATTAAATTCCTTAATTTCTTCAAATGTTATAAACAAATTAATAGATAAAATTGACATTTGCTGCATTTTTGATGTCTGAATGCATTATTTAGACTGATTTCGTTTTATTGCGTTAAAGTCATAACTAATGATGACAAAGGACCAAGCGAAAAGAATTGTCATTGTTATAAATAATTGTTATAAACAAATTCACATATAGCGAATTTCTAAACATTTTAACTTGTTACTTTCTATGGGATTATTTTATTTCATGTCAAGGAAAATATATTGATATAAGATATTAACATTTAACAATAATTGATATTGTTATAAAAAATTGTTATAAACAAATTCATTCATCTCGCATTTTTGATCGTAAAAAATTCTTCTCTTTAGTGGCATAATTTCTTTCCTTCCCTGAAGAATAATATTAGCAAAAAAATATTGCTATTTAACAACAATTATAATTTTATTTATAAAAATGTTTCTTTTCTTTTATCTTCTTCTCAAGATCAACTTTTAACCAAGCAGTTAATTTTTCAATCAAAAATAGTAATTTGCTACCAAAAAGACAAATTTTTAACTAAATATTTAAATTTTCAATAAAAATTATGATTCTTCAACAACAAAATTAATTTTTTTGGTAGTTCATTTTTTAACCAAATAGTTGAATTTTAAACCAGAAAAGATTAATTTTCAACAGAGACGATTAATTTTCGACCAAAAAACGAATTTTTCACAAAATAGTTCAATATTAATTAAAATGATGAATTTCCAAAAAAAAATTAATTTCTAACAAAAAATTATTCAAATTTCAACCAAATAGTTGAATTTTCAAATAAAATACATATATTTTCAATCCATAATGAAACAGTTAAATTTTAAATCACAAACATTATTTTTCAATCAAAATTTAAAAAAAAACTAATTTTCAACCAAATAGTTTAATTTTCTACCCAATTTTCAAAAAAAATTATGATTTTAACCAAATTTTTTCATTTAAAAAAAAAAAAAATTTCAACCAAAGAATACAATTTTTAACTAAAAAATAAGAATTTTGAACAACATGAATTTTCAACAACTAGTTGAATTAGAACTACAAAAGATCAATTTTCAACAAAAAAAGGAATAGTTAAAAAAATAATAATTTCCAACCAAAGAGATGTATTTTCAACAATAATGTTGAGTCCTTAAGCAACAAAATAATTTTTTAACAAAGGAGTTCCACTTGCAACCAAGTTATTGAATTTTCTACAAAAAAAAAATAGAATTTTTGATGAAGTACATACATTTTTAACAAAAAGTTATTTTTCAACAAAAACAGGTTTGAAACAAAAAGGATGGCTTTTTAACCAAATTTTTTCATTTCTAACAAAATAATTAAATTTCAACCAAAAAAGAAATAAATTTGAAAGATATACATGAATTGTCAACAAATGGTTGAATTTTTATCTAAAAAAGATCAATTTTCAACTAATACAATGAATCTTAAAAAAAAAAAAAATATTCTTCGACAAAACCGTAGAATTCTGAACCCAAAAATATGATTTTTTGACAAAAAAGTAAATTTTCAACAAAACAGTTGAGTTTTCAAACAGAAAGGATGTTTTCTTAACAAAATTTTGTCATTTTTAACAAAATAATTAAATTTTCAACTAAGTAATAAAATTTTGAACCAACAAAAACTCGAATTTCAAAAACGTACATGAATTATCAACAAATGATTGAATTTTTAACTAACGAGGTCATTTTTCAACTAATACAATGAATCTTAAAAAAAAATTATTCTTCGACAAATCCGTAGAATTCTGAACCCAAAAATATGATTTTTCAACAAAAAAGTTAATTTTTAACAAAACAGTTGAGTCTTCAAACAAAAAGGACAACTTTTTAACAACAATTTTTCATGTTCAACAAAATATTAAAATTTTCAACTAAATAATACATTTTTCAACCAAAAAAGAAGCAAATTTCAAAAACTTACATAAATTATCCAAAAATTGTTGAATTTTTAACTAAAAAAAGTCAATTTTCAACTAATACAGTGAATCTACAAGAAAAAATTGTTCTTCGACAAAACCGTAGAATTCTGAACCCAAAAATATGATTTTTTAACAAAAAAGTAAATTTTCAACAAAACAGTTGAGTTTTCAAACAGAAAGGATGTTTTTTTAACAAAATTTTTTCATTTTGAACAAAATAATTCAAATTTTCAACTAAAATGATGAATCTTTAACTGGAAAAGTTGAATTCTCAACCAAAAAGATGAATTTTGAACCAAAAATATTTATTTTCTACCGAAAAAGACGATTTTTTAACAAAATATATGAATTTTGAAATAAAAAAGATCAACTGTCAATTAGAAGTGGAATAGTTGTCAACTAGAATAGTAGAATTTTTAACAAAAAATCTTTTTTTTAACCAGGAAGAATAATTTCTAACAAGAAAGATGATTTCTCAACAAAATACGTAAATTTTCAAGAAAATATTTGAATTTCGAACTAAAATGATCAAGTTTCATTCAAACAGTTGAATTTTGAACTAAAAAAAAAATCAGTTTTAAACCAAAAATAGAATAAATTAATTTTAATTTAAAAAATTCATTTTCCACAAAAAAATGTCAATCAAAATGATGAATTTTCAACTAAAATTATGAATCTTCTACTAGAACAGATGAATTTTCAACTAAAATTAGGAATGGTAAACTAGAATACTTGCATTTTTAACCATACAGATTACTTTTCGAACAAGAAGAATAATTTTCTACCAAAAAGACGATTTTTCAAGAAAATACACGAATATTTAACCAAATTTGAATTTTCAACTGAAAACGTTGAATCTTTAACTGGAAAAGTTCAATTTTCAACTAGAAACATTAATTTTTAGCCAAGAAGATTAATTTCTATAAAAAAAGACCAATTCTCAACAAAATACATGGATTTGCAACTAAAAAAGATAAATTGTCAATCAAAAAATGAATAGTTAAATTTTCAGTTCAAAAAATTAATGTTCAACTGAAGAGATGAATTTTCAACTAAAATGATGAAATATTCAATTATAATAATTACAGTTTCAGTTAACAAAAAATAGTTACATTTCTAAAGAAAGTGATGAATTTTCAACTAGAATTATGAATCTTCAACTAGAGTAGTTGAATTTTAAATCAAAAAGATGAATTTTTAGCTACACTTGTAGAATATTTAACTGGAATAGTTGTATTTTCAGTTACAAAATAATAATTTTCAACAAAAAAATAAACAAGTTTTCAACAAAACAGCTTATTTTTCAACCAAAGAGATGAATTTTTAATTAAAGTGATGTTTCTTCAACCAAAGAAAATTAGTTTTTATTGAAAGAGTTTAACTTTCAACCAAGTAATTAAATTTTTATTACAAAAAAGATGAATTCTGAACGAAAAATGTAATAATTGATATTTCAATCAAAAAAGATTGTAATTTTTGATCAAAAACAGTTTAATTCAACTAAAAAAGAATTTTCAACAAAATACATGAATTTTCAACTAGATACTTGAATTTTCAGCTAAAAACGATCAATTTTCAACCAAAAGTAGAATAGTTAAATTTTCAGTTACAAAAATTCATTTCAAACTAAAACAAAACTAATTTTTATCTAAATAGTTCAATACAGTAATAATATAAAGATACTTTTGCAAATGAATAATCATTGTTATTCAATTTTATATTTCAAAATGATGAATTTTGAACAAAAAAATGTAGTAGTTGATGTTTCAAACAAAAAAGATTTTAATTTGAAAACAAAAACAGTCGAACTCAATAAAAAAGAAGAATTTTCAACATGAGTTGAATTTTTAACTGAGAAAGATTTGGCAGCCCAGAGAGAGAAAAATTGCAAACAAATTGTTGAATTTTCAAGCAAGAAGGTGAATTTTCAACCAGGAAAATTGATTTTCTACCAAAAAGAACGAATTTTCATCAAAATGAATGGATTTTTAACCAGATACTTAAATTTTCAACAAAATAGTTAAATACAATAACATAAAGCTACTTGTATAATTTTAGAATCAATTTTATTCAATTTTATATTATAATTTTTAAAAAATTAGGCACGCCATCGAGAAAATTTCCTGACTTTAAAAAAAATGCCCTGACATTTCCAGGTCTTTCCAGGTATATAAAAATTCCCTGACGATTCCAGGTTTGCCAGGTTTTCCAGGTAGGGTAGACACCCTGCAAACCCCTCTCGCTTCCTTTACGTCCATGCATTTTATCATGCAACCTCTCGTGTTTCTATGGATTTGTATGTCTCTTCGAATTAGGTTTACATTCACATATTCAAACCATTCTTTCCGCGGTCTTCTCTAGGCACACTGCAATTTATTTTACATTGATACATTTGTTTCGTCAGTTGTTCATCTTTCATTCTCTCAAGATGCCCAAACCATTTTAACCAATTTCTTTCACATATGTCAACTAGTGTTTCCACAACATCACATTCTTTGAGGATTATCTTATCCTTTTCTTGGTAGGTGCAGATCTCGCTACCGTAAAGCACAGTCTCTATAAATATAGACTTATGTATTGCCCTTTTAGCTTTATTTGATATATTTTTACTTCTGATAATGGGTCCTGCTGTACCGACAATCTTCTTACCCTAGTTTATACGCCATCGAACTCTTCATCTATCTTTCCGTCATTCGTGAATAGGCTACCAAGATATACGTACTTATCAACTTGTTCTATTCTCTCATCATTCAGGGCAATGTTGCACATTGTTTTCTCACCTTTCCCTTGAAACACCATAATTTTTGTTTTATTCACGCCATGAGAACATAACGCATCCTTGCCTAACACCTTGCATAATATCGAACCAGACATTCAGTTTCTCATTTACCCTTACACTCGCTTTGTTACTAGCATATATTGTTTTTATTGCTTGTAAGAGTCATCCATTGACTCCGTACTCTTTCAGGACTTCCCAAAGTTTACTTCTATCCACCTTGTCAAATGCTTTTTCTGGGTCAAAAAATGCACAGAAAACTTTTTTCTTTACTCTCAAACTTTTTTCTGTAATCTGTCTTAAGCTAAATATTTGATTCGTACATGACTTCCCATATCTTTTCTTCTGTTATTTTCATTATTCTACGAATAAGTATTTCTGAATATATTTTACTTGTGGTACTTAATAAGCTAATACCTCTGTAATTATTGCAGTTGCTTTTATCTCCCTTTCCTTTGTGTATGGGTACGATAATCGCGTTTCGCCAATCGTCTGGGACTTGTCTCACCTCGATACATAAAAAATAGTTCCGAGTCTCTGGATTTAACGTCAAGGTCAGCCCCAAAACCGGCGCTAAATCCAGGTTCGACTGTAATAACATTTTTAACCAAAGGGATGAATCTTTAAGAACAAAATTTTCAACCGAGTAGTAGAGTTTTCAACCCAAAATAGTTGAATTTTTTCATTTTGTTCAATTAATTCAGTTTACACTTACGTGAAAAAATGGGAGGTATCTTGAAAACAAGATAAAAATAATTATTATTTAAAAAAAAAGGCTAAGAGGAAAATAGACGATTTATCATATCAGGAAACGTACTAAATATTATTCAAGTTCGACCTCCTCCCTCCTTCACACTGGTAACGTAGTTTTGGAAATCGGGTAATTTTTGGGAAATTCGGGAAATTTTGAGAAAAAAAACGAGAAATTTTGAAGAAACTTCGGGAAATTTTGGTAATCGGGAAATTTGTCAGAAAATTTTGAAATTTTGAAAGAATTTAGGCAATTTTTTAAAAATCGGCAAACTTTGAAAATCGGAAAATTTTAAAGAAAATAGTGTAATTTTAGGACAATCGGGTAATTTTTGGGAAATTCGGGAAATTTTGAAGAAAAAATCGGGAAATTTTGAAGAAAAAATCGGGAAATTTTTGTAATTGGTCAATTTTTTTTTTTTTGCAAATTCCGAAAAAATAGGGAAATTTTGAATGAATTCATGCAATTTTTGGAAAATCGGGAAATTTTGCACACAATAATCGGGAAATTTGAATGAAATATCGCGAAATTTGAGGAAAAACAAAATCATGAGAATTTGAGGAAATTTCGGGCAAATTCGGGAAATATTGCAAAAAATGTTTCTCCCTAGGGTACCCCCCCCCCCCACGCTATAATTACCACTTAAACCATCCCCCAATTATTGTGGGAGGGGGGGGGGGGGGATATTCCGATTTTACATTCGGTTTTTTTATTCTTTTGCTTTTTTCGAGGCATAGATAGGCGAATGAGTGTGAAGTCTGAAATATGAAAGAAATTTTCCAACCTATTAAGAGACCATTTTCGAAAAATTCGCAAAGTTTCTTAAAATTTATCATATCAGGAAACGTACTAAATATTATTTAAGTTTGACCTCGTCCCCCCTTCAAATTGGTAACGTAACTGATGGACAGTCCCTTATCTTCATCAAGATTTTCCCATTTTCTCTTCAAAGATTTCGATCTCTGTGCAAGGCTATTATATATAGAAAGCACAATTAAACTCAAATTATAGGACAATCGGTATAGCTTCATTTGCCCTATAATAAAGATAATAATTAGTAATAATTACCAAGTTATTAAGTGACATCTGATTATTCATTATTCATTACTCATTACTTCTATAATCTATTCCTCATAGTATAATAAAATGGTTCGCAAATAATTATTTACTGCGGAAATGGTCTAAAAGTTACACGGCAATTACTTCTTAATCCACTCATTATGATTTTAATTTAGCTGCAGTTTACACATCGCTGGGCTCCACAGACGCGACGGCGGCGCGGCGGACCGTTTTCCTCTCTATTTTGCAAACTTGATGATATCGTCAAAAATAATCCGTACTTTACAGTTAGCCTATAGAATATGCGTGTTTTCTTTCCTGAAGTACTGTACACTCGTACGTAATAATAGAGCAAAAAGAAATCCACGCCTTGAAATTCTGTTACTACATGATTTCATGATTCACAGACGTGATAAATCTTACACGGAAAAAAAAGATATAAGCTCTCGATCTATACCCACCAGTAGATTACTTCACTCAATGACAAAACCATAACTACAAGAAAGTAACGTATTTTTATTTGAGACGGCTTCACACCTCATGACATGGATATTCCGTTTTTTAAGATATATATATATATATTCATTTATTGTATGTAATATAATATTACAATATAATATTATAATTTATATTATATATTTTATGTATATACCATAAGGTCAATTTCATGGTAGTCATAGAGAAGCGTGCGCGCGAGTGAGACACTACTAGATGACGCATAAGAGCATCTCTTCCGCACTTATAAACATGACTACTATGAATTTGGCCTTACTATATATACTTGCATTTTCAAATACTTGAACTTTCAAACCAAGAAGACGAATTTTTAAGAAGACATTTCAATTTTCAACCCGGAAAGTTGAATTTTCGAGAAAAAAGGAGGAATTACCCAAAAAGCAGTTGAATTTTCAACAAAAATAATTAAACCTTAAAAAAAATAGTTGAATCCTCAACGAAATATATGAATTTTGAACCAAGGAGATTAATTTTTCTACCAAAAGACAAATTTTGATCCAAACAGTTGAATTTTCGACCAAAAAAGTGACTAACCAAATAGTTGAATTTTCAACATAATAATTAAAGTTTCAACAAAATAGTTGCATTTTTTTACAAATAGATTAATTTTTAACAAAGAAAATTAATCATCTACCAAAAGAGGAATTTTCAATAAAAGAGTTGAATTTTCGATCAAAAAGATGATTAACAAAATAGTTGAATCCTCAACCAAATAGATGAATTTTCAAGCAAGAAGATTAATTTTCTACCAAAAGACGAATTTTCAACTTTTTTCTTTAACAAATAGATGAATTTTCAACAATGAAAATTAGTTTTCTACCACAGACAAAATTTCAACAAAATGATTAAAGCTTCGAAAAAATAGTGGAATCCGCAACCAAATATATGAATTTACAACCAAGAAGATTAATCTTTCTACCAAAAGACAAATTTTCATCAAAAACCAAGAATCTTCTACAAAACAGCTGTATTCTCGATCAAATAGATGAATTTTTAAACAAAAAGATTAACAGTTGAATTTTCGATCAAAAAAGATAACTCTAACAAAATAGTTGAATTTGTAACAAAATAATTAAATCTTCCGCAAAATAATTAAGTCCTCAAAAAAATAGATGCATTTTCAACCAAGAAAAATTCATTTTCTACCAAAAGTCAAATTTGCAACAAAAAAGTTGAATTTTTGACCAAAAAAGATGACTAACGAAATAATTAAATTTTGAGCAAAATAATTAAATCTTCAACAAAATAGTTGAATTTTTTTATCATGTCATTTGTTGAAAATTCGTCTTTTTGGTAGAAAATTAATCTTCTTGTTTGAAAATTCCAATATTTGGTTAAAAATGTATATATTTTGTTACAAACTTGTTTTTTTCTGGTAGAAAATTAATCTTCTTGGTTGAAAATTGAAATATTACATTTTTGGTTCGGAATTCATGCTATTTGATTGATAATTTCATAATTCTCTTGAAAATAAGACAATTTTGACTTGGTTAAAACTTGAAATATTTTGTTAAAATTTTATTTTTCTGGTTGAAAATTCGTTTCATTTTTGGTTGAAAATGAATTTTTTTAACTTAAAATTGAACTATTCCATTTTTCGTAAAAAATTTGTTTTTCTTTAAATTCGTCTTATTTATTCAATAATTGATATTTTTTGGTTGAAAATTTAACTATTATTTTGAAAATTGATGTATTTTGTTGAAAATTTATGTCATTTGTTGAAAATTCGTCTTTTTGGTAGAAAATTAATCTTCTTGTTTGAAAATTCCAATATTTGGTTAAAAATTTATATATTTTTTTACAGATTTGTTTTTTCTGGTAGAAACTTAATCTTCTTGCTTGAAAATTAGAATATTACATTTTTGGTTCGGAATTTATACTATTTGATTGAAAATTTCATAATTTTGTTGAAAATAAAACTATTTTGTCTTGGTTGGAAGTTGTGAACTATTTTGTTGAAATTTCATTTTTTTGGTTGAAAATTCGTTTCATTTTTGGTTGAAAATTAATTTTTTTAACTTGAAATTTAACTATTCCATTTTTTGAACAATTTATTTTTTTCTTTAAATTCGTCTTGGTTATTTAATAATTGATCTTTTTTAGTTGAAAATTTAACTATTCTTTTGAAAATTGATGTATTTTGTTGACAATTTATGTATTTTGTTCAAAATTCGTATTTTTTGTTTAAAAATCCATTTTTCGTTAAAAATGTAACAGTTTGGTTGAAAATTCGCGTTTTTTTTTATTTGAAATTAATTTTCTTTAACTTAAAATTTAACTATTTTGTTGAAAATTCAACTGATTCCTTTAAAAATTCAAATTTTCAGGTTGAAAATTCAACTGTTTTGTAGAAAAATTCTCTTTTTGGCTTGAGAATTCAACAGTTTGGTACAAAATTAAACTGTTTTTTAGAAAATTCGTTTTTTTTCTTGTTGCAAATTAATTCCCTTAAATGACTATTAGCTGCTCTATTTTTGGTTAGAAATTCAACTATTTATTTGAAAAATTTTACAAAGGATAAAAATATAACCCAAAAATTAATCAATTAAAATTTTGTTTAACATCCAATCCATTTTTTAAACTATTTAGATTAAAATTTATGTAATTTGTTGAAAATTCTTAATTTTTTGATGCAAAATTAATCTTCTTGCTTGAAAATTATTTGACTTGATATTAATTATTATAATAATAATTGAAAATGATAAAAATACATGAAAAAAATTAAACTATGAGCATTTTGCAATTCTGTTAGTCTTTTTTTTCAAATTTTTGATATTCTCGAATTTTTTTCTGATGTATGTTTATCATTAGAAATTGCTAAAGTGTTCAACCAATTTTTCATATTTAAACAAAAACTTTTTTTTGAAAAATCCCGTTTTGTACGTAAAATTAACTTACGCTGTGATTCCTGACCGAATCCAAATTCCATATTTTTTAAACTGCGTTGGTAATTTTCCAATTTTTTTCGTCGAGGAGAGTATAAATTTCAAAATGACTTACTTTTAAGGCCGTGCAAATTCTGAAACAAATAATTTTTATCAGACGAAAATTCTAAATTCAGTCAGCTAATTTTATAGTTTTTCAAATGAAATAATAATTTACCTGTTGCCTGTACTTTGGATATTTCTTGAATGCAAAATTCGCGATTTTCCCAATTGGCAATAAAACCTCACTCATTCGTAAATTACAATTTTCTTATTTAATTGTAATATCCAAACTTATAATTAAATATTTCTAATTTTCTCGAAAATATTTTGAAAAAAATTAATTTTGGAAAATAGTTATTGAATTTGTTTTGAAGACATATAGGGTGGCCAGAAGTCAAAAAAAAAAAGTTGCTGCATAATACCAATTTCGAAATTCCCTTACTTTTCGCTGACGAATTTTCCATTTTCCCTCAAAATTTATCATTTTCCCTAACCGTTACGAATTTTTCTTTCAGGTTCAATTTTCAACAAAAGAAATTAATTTTCAACCAATAAGATTATTTTTATAACAAAAGAGATGAATTTTTAACAAAATACATAAATTTTCAACAAAATAGTTAAATTTTCAACTAAAGAAGACAAAATTTCAACCAAACACTGAGTAGTTACATTTTTAATTTAAAAAAAAAAACAAATATTTTTCAACTAATTAAAAACGAATTTTCTACAAAATAGTTAAATTTTCAACTAAAAAAAAAACGATTTTTGAATTAAATAATTATTCATCAATAAAAAATGAATTTATAACAAAGTAGATGAACTTTCAACTAAGTAGATGAATTCTCAACGAAAAATGTTAATAGTTAATATTTTAAGCAAAACAGATTTTTATTTGAAACCAAAAATATTTGAATTCATCTAAAATAGACGAGTTTTAAACAAATTAGTTGAAAAACCTCGATGCATTTTTTAAAATGTGGAATTTTTATGCGAAAAAGATGAATTTTCTACTAAAAAGTTGAATTTTCAACGAAAAAATTAATATTCAACCAAATAGTTCAATTTTCAATCCAAAAAGACGAATTTTCAACAAAAAACTTGAATTTTCAACCCAAAAGATTGAATTTTTGTTTTTAAAAAAATTGTTGAATTTTGAACAAAATAGTTAAATATTGAACAAAATAATAAAATTGTGTATTCATTTCATCAGTTTATAAACTATACAAATATTTTTTTTTTATAATTTCAGTTTAAAACAATAATTTTTAACGAAAAAAACGAATTTTTAACCAAATATTTCAATTTTTAACCAAAGAAATTAATTGTCAACGGACCAAAAAATACGAATGTTTTAACTAAAAAAGATAAATCTTCAACCCAAAATGGAATAGTTATATTGGCACTTAAAAGACCAATTTTAAGCAACTGTATCATTACCAGATATAATAAGTGTAAACGTAATATGTATACAATTATTGTTACCAGAAAAATAAAAAAATCTTATTTAAAATAAAATCTTTGCGGAGAATGTTTTTTTGATCAGCTAGTCTAGTCCAGTATGTGTCCCTGTTACGTAGGAGAATATTAGAGAGAAATAATCTGACCCTCACCATGCCAACGACAACGATGAGAGATAGACAACGATGTAAAATTATTTTTTTTTTTCGATTAGTGAGTCCGAAAACGTCGAGATTTAATGAGACATGCGAAACTCAATTTTCCGATAAAGCGACCGTCTTCTTATTAAATGAGAATATACAAATTATTTTTTGTAACACGAGTATGGTTTCCTCGTTTTCTCGGCGTGGATTATTATTTCAATTGAAAATTCATCTCTTTGGTCAAATAATTATTATTTTAAGTAAACATCTAACTACTCAGTGCATGGTTGCACTTTTTTTTTTGTCAGAAAATTCTTCTCTTTTGGTATAAACTAATCTTCGGGGTTGAAAATCACCATTTTTTGTTGAAATTCAATTATTCCAGTATGATATAGTTTAAAATTCATCTCTGTAGTTTGAAATTGTACTGTTCGGTTGAAACTGGATCTTTTTCAGCTTGAAATTCAACTTTTTGGTTGATATTTCACGTATTTTGTTGAAAAAACGTCATTTATGACAGAAATCTGCACATGTAATCTGCATGGTTTCTGTGCAGGAATTCGGCATAGGAACTAACCCACGAGGGTTCGCTAGTATCTTGGCTCTCTCGGTACCTATAGACGTTTTTGTACAGGAACCTGTACCTCAATTTTCTTCACAAAGGCACCTTTTACAGGAACCGGTACAGGATCATTCAAAGGTTCCTTTGTCGGTGCAGGTCCCTGTGCAGGATCATGTACAGGTCCCTTCACCAAATTCCTGCACAGAAACAATCCAGATTACCTGTACACGTTCGTGTGCAGGCTTGGGTACATAAATTTTCAGCTAGGAACGTAATCTTTATGAAAAAACAGAAAATGTGTCGTGAAAAATACTCGTTAACGATACAATTTTGCGAAGTATGTACATTATAATCACATTAACTGAGATAATTATTGTTTCCGTGAATTGTTTGCTATGGAATTTCGCAATAATAAAGGTAAAAAGCAAGTGTCGTAAAGACGTTTCACTGGAACGAATTCGGTTTTTATAGTGTCAATAGTTTTTGCCAGGTTAAGATAAGGAAATTTTCATCTCGCTTCTTATCAAAACAACAGTTATAATGGCTAGATTTCAGAACCTTCATAAAGAAGAAGAGGTAAACATTGTGTATATAAAGTGAGATAACTGAAGAAAAATTCACTTATATAATTGCTAAGTTTGAAAATAAATTCATTGGAAAGTTTTCGAACTTTGAGAGCCATGCGAGCTTTAATTTTGATCTTTCTCTGCTGCCTTCTTTACAATGGTGCTAGTGCCCAAGTTTATGCTACTCTAGAGCAAGCTGAAGGTAAGATCAAGAATATATTTTATGCCCAAAATACGAAGTGTCTCGTCATCCCGAAATTCGGAAAGAGTGGTCAAATATTTTTTATACTAGAATTTAATAGATTGTCTCAAGAAATTTCGTTTTTGAATTCCCGGATTTCTCGGATCGGAATATTAACGTTTTTTCCTGATTTCTCATTTGACATATGTTTCTTAATTTGGGACTTTGTTATTAATTGAAGATATCACTAAATGATACTAGAAAATTTTCGAAAATTAGTATTCTTTCATGAGGATCAGTATCATTTCACCAAGAGAAACGGTTTCGGATAAGTTTTAAAAAAATCGAGATAGAAATAAAAAGACAAAACATAATGTACCTCCAACTCTCGGATTCTGTCCCCCCGGTCTTGGCCTTCCTAGAACTGCTGGCCGATGTAGTTTCTGAGCGCGCAGGGCGAGAGACGGCTGCGACTCTTGCCTAGGACGGGCCGCAGTGCGCGAGGACACACTCAAGTATGTTGCGCAATATTATGCCTTCCAATTGGAAACTCTTCGGACGGTTCTGACTGTTTACGTTTGGATCCACCCGACTTGTGGCTGAGCCTCTTTGCAGGCAACCCCTGAAACTGGACTGAAACCGAGAGTTCGATGTATATCAGAAAAATGAGATTCATAATAACTATTAAATATCACTCAATTGGTTAACAGAGAAATGTATTCAAAAATCGTCGCTGAGCAAAACGACTTCGTTCAAATATCAATGTACAATGAAGAATGCACTTACTGGTGAAACATTCCATTTTGTGCATTTTGACCGCGCCAGAGGTAAGAAATATATTTGAGCTATACTTTTTACTCAAGAATTTCATCAATTTGAATGCTTGTTTTGTCATACATTTGACAAAAATATCTCTTCTCCACAGTTCTCTGCCTTGAGAAATCACCTTGTGGCGGCTTTGTATGTGTTGCTATCAAACCAGTAGGATTCGAGCCATTGTCAAGACGTCCAAGTGCATCTGACAACAAAATATAAGCAAATACATTATCACCAGATATGATTCGTGTAATCCTGATATTCATACGATTGTTCTTACCAGGAAAATAAAAAAATCTTATTCAAAATAAAAGCTTTGTGAAGAATTTCTTTTTTCTGATCAGCAAGTCCTGAATTTCTGAAAACTATGATTATTAATGATTTGCAATTCAATATTTTCGGGAAAATGATAAATTACAGTTTTCTTCAAGCAACGATAGGCTTCAGTTACGTGTTTGCCTATACTTTATTACATGTTATCTGTGAATAAAGGTTTTATTTAGCTTATGATTGAATAGCCCGATAAGATCACAATTTCTTTAGAATGAACATGAAGTCGTATAAAACTTCCGCGAATGTAAATAGATCTTCATGGAAAACAGAAAATAGAACCTGTGGATTTAGCAGTTACTTCAAACAAGAAGGAAATCTTTGAGTTGCATGCAAGAGTAGGCTACGTTGATTCTATCACAAATGAGTTGTCCGAACGAAAACAGAGTGCATGGGGATAACCGAATTCCAATTCAACCTCAAAGGCTATTCGTGTGAAAATAAGTTTACAAATAAAAAAAGTGTCGGTAAGGTAGGAAGCCGGTCACGTGACCCACTCGTAACATGGCCTTAAGCTTGAAAAATATTGAAATTATCGATTTTTTCTTTTGTTAGAGAAGAACCTCCCTCTATGGGAAATCAAATTCATTTGATACTTATAAGGAAGCAAAATACTCATAAAATGAGCACAACTAAATACACCCATACTGAATACATCTAAATACATCATACATACTGAATACAACTAAATACATCCATAATACTTCGCAATGGTATTTTTTTTGTTTAAGTTTCACAATTTTAGTTTCAAATTCAACTATTTGGGCGTAAATTTACTTTTTTTTATTAAAAATTCATATTTTTGGTTGAAACTTGATCAATTTTGTAGAAAATTAAAATATTTGGTTGAAAACTAACTTTTTTATAGAAAATTACTATTTTTGGTTGAAAATTTGAATACTTTGGCAGAAAGTTTAACTGTTTGGTGAAAAGTTAAACCATTCATTTGAAAATTGAACTTTTTTGTTCGAAATTCCTTTATTTTTTGGTTAAAACTTAATTTATCTATCTGAAAATATAGCTATTCAACTTTTGGTTGAAATTTTTTCCTTAATAATTTGAAAATTCAACTAGTTTCGTAGCAAATTAAACAATTTGGTGAAAATAAACTATTTTTTTCAAATTTAACTATTTTTTTAGAGATTCGTTTTTTCTTCATTGATATTTATATCTGAAAATGTACCTATCCTATTTTTTTGAAATATTTTTTCCCTTTATAAGTAGAAAATTCAGCTATTTGGTAGAAAATTCATCCATTTTATTGAAAATTCGTCTTTTCCGTCCCAAAATTAATCTTCTTCGTTGAAGACTCATCTTTTTAGTCGAAAATTGAATTGTTTTGTTAAAAATTCGTCTTTTTCATTTAATTCAACTGGTTAATTCTTAGTTCCTTGTTGTTATGAGAACTTTATTTTTTAACTCAAAATTTAAATATTCTATTTTTTGTTTCAAACTCATCTTTTTTAGTTGAAAATTTAATTAGTTTAGCAGAAAATTAAACTATTTGAAAATTCAACTATTTTTTCCGAAATTTAATTTTTTTCGGTTAAAAATTAATTTTCTCATCTAAAGATGTAGCTCTTACATTTTTGGTTGAAACACTTTCCTTTCTATGTTGAAAATTTCACAATATAGTGAAAAATTCATCCTTTTGGTTCCATTTTTGGTTGTAAACTTATCTTTTTTAATTGAAAATTCAACTAACAAGTGAAAAACTCATTCATTTGGTTGAAATCTCATCTTTTAGTAAAATATTAATTTTTTCATATAAAAATATAGCTATTTCATTTTTGGTTGAAATATTTTCCTTTATAAGTTGAAAATTCATTGTTTTGAAGGAAAATTAAACTTTTTATTAAAATTTCTACTTTTTTAGCAAAATTCGACTAGTTCATAATTCGTTTTTTTGTTCTTGTAGAAAATTATTTTTTTTTTACTAAAAATTTAACAATTCCATTTTTGGGTGTAAACTTATATTTTTTAGTTGAAAATTCAACTATTGGGTTGAAAACTCATTTATTTTGTATAAAATTCATCTTTAAGTAGAAAATTAATCCTATTCATTGAAAATTCATCTTTGTAGGTTAAAAATTCATCTATTTGTTAAAAGTTGAACTATTTTGTTGAAAGTTTAATTATTTTGTTGAAAATTTATATTCTATATTAGAAAAGTCATTTTTTTTTTGCTTGAAAATTGATCGCTTCTGGCTGAAAATGAACGTTTTTGTCATAAGCTCAACTTTTCGGGTTCGAAATTCAACAATATGGTACAAAATTGAACAATTTAGTGAAAAATCAAACTATTTATTTGAAAATTTTACTATTTTTTTTTTAAGTTTTTTTTCAAATAATTTTTTTTACTAGAAATTTATCTATTCCATATTTAGCTGTAAACTTATATTTTTTTGTGGAAAATTCAGCTATTTGGTTAAAAATTCATTTATTTTTTTGAAAATTCATCTTTTAGTAGAAAGTTAATCTTCTTGATTGAAAATTCATCTCTGTAGGTTAAAATTCATTCGTTTGGTAAAAACTTGCACTATTTTGTTGAAATTTTTATTATTTTGTTGAAAATTTATCCTTCTGAATACAAAATTCATCTTCTATGTTAGAAAAGTCATCTTTATTGATTGAAAATTCATCGCTTCTGGCTGAAAATGAACGTTTTTTTTAGTAACTTCAACTTTCCAGGCTAAAAATTCAACAATTTGGTAGAAAATTGAACTATTTGGTGAAAAATTAAACTATTTATTTGAAAAATTAACTATTTTGTTGAAAATTTCTTTTGGTAAAAATTATTTTTTCAACTAAAAATTTATATCTATTTGATTTTTGGCTGTAAAATTATATTTTTTAGTTGAAAATTCAATTATTTGGTTGAGAATTAATTTATTTTTTTGAAAATTTATCTCTTAGTAGAAAGTTAATCTTCTTGAATGAAAATTCATCCATTTGGTAAAAAATTAGACTATTTTGTTGAAAGTTTGATTATTTCATTGAAAATTTATCCTTCTGAATTGAAAATTCATCCTCTATGTTAGAAAAGTCATCTTTCTTAATTGAAAATTCATCGCTTCTGGCAGAAAATAAACGTTGTTTTTTGTACCTTGAACTTTTCTAGTAGAAAATTCAACAATTTGGTAGAAAATTGAAGTATTTGGTGAAAAAATCAAACCATTTATTTGAAAATTCAAATATTTTGTCGAAAATTTTTTGTTGTAAAAAATAATTGTCTTAACTACAAATGTATCTGTATGTATATGTATATTCAGTGAATTGGAGTATTTCCTCACTGTAAATTTTCTTCGACCTTTTTTTTTAAATAACGTAGTTATGTTGAAGAATCAAAATTTATTTGTCATGTTCAACCAACGAAAAATATATATCGAATTAGAATTCACAATTATATTCATTTTTTACTTAGGTGATAATTACCTTTGAAGAAGACCTGCAATTAGGTCGAAACGTACGTCGGTTAAACATGACAAATAAATTTCAGGTAATTTACGTTTAGTTTTCAATGTAATAATTAAATTTTCGAACAAAATTATTTATTTTCTACCAAAAAAGACGAATTTTTAACGAAACACTTGAATTTTCAAATGAAAAAGATAAATTTTCAACCAACTAGGTACACCTATAAATAACAAAAAAAATTTAACCAAAAATGGAATAGTTAAGTGTTCAGTTAAAAAATTTAATCGTGCAAAAAAAAAAAACTAATTTTCATCAAAGTAGTTGAATTTTTAACCAAAGTGTTGAATTTTAAACTAAAATGGTGAATCTTCAACTTTAATAGTTGAATTTTCAACTGCCCAAGAGATGAATAAATTTTTAACTAAAATGTGGAATATTCAAATGGATTGCTCAAATTATCAGTTAAAAAAATTAATTTGTAACCAAACAAAAAAACTAATTTTCAACAAATGTACATACATTTTTGGTTGACAAATTTAATTTAAAAAAATCAAATCTTCAAAAAAAGAATGAATTTTTAAGAAAGGCGTTCAAGTTGAAATGAAGTATTTGAATTTTCAACCCAAATCATTAATTTTCCACCAAAAAAGACGAGTTTTCGAACCAAACACTTTAATTTTCAAATAAAAAAGTTTAATTTTCAATCAAGTAATTGAAACATCTCACGACGTTATCGAGACAATATTATAAACGTGAAAGTCATAAATGTACAAATAGTAATATTTCTCAAGTGTAGAATTTATTTTATCAATCATGTTTCGATAAAATGATCAAGAAATAGAATTGCACAAATCCATTCTACACTTGAAAAGATTAGTATGCAAACCTTTTAATTGGCAAATTGCCGTACGCCAACAAAAACACTAACGCCAACAAAGACTAGCCGATCGCGACTTTTTCAACTGCGCGATAAGCCCAGAGCGCCTAAACTGTTTTCACTTGGAATGCAACATATTGCGTAATATACGCGACTGACTAATTGCGCACTCGGCCCTTCCGAGGCGAGAGTCGTAATCGTATCTCGCCCTACGCGCTGAGGAACTGCGTGGGTCAGCAGTTCTAAGAATATTGAGTGTATTTATTTCTATTATTGTTGATTTCAAATTACCCGCGCTTTTCGGCTGAAAGTGTAGCGACAGGCGTTGCATCGATACAAGAGCGGGGCAGCCAATAAGCGTCGTCGATAAAAATATACTGCCCACTCGTTGTAAGGGTGGGGCCCCACCCAGCATAGAAATAAAAGAATCGTTTCCAACCGTTTCGGTTCAAGGTCTAGAAAAAGGCGAATTTTGACTGTATTAATATTTGTAATATATCTGAGAGGCCATATGTATGCGTCTGCATGAGAAAGGCCCTTATGACCGGTTCTAGTTTAAGAGATATTCGCGTTTTTCTAAGTTCAGGTCAAAATTATTATTTTTGGGTTTGAGTGAAAGATGATACTGATGTGTATAATGACTTAATTAGGACTCTATTTATATCCAGACAATAACTGAAAGCAGATGTATTTCATGTTTGAAGAAAAAAATTGCTTGTGTGTTCATAGCGCTTGCCAATTTTCGATGCGTTTTTCTCGAAAAACAATTTTTCGGAGTTCAAACTTCAAAAATGCCCCAATGATTCATCCGGCTATATGCTCATGCCCACATATCTGTTTTAAGGCCTAAAAATAAGCTAAGTTTAGGGTGAACGCGTTACTGTTGATAAGGAGATTTCGAAATTGTAGAGAAGGCTTTAGAAATTTGCTTGGAGTCACTTCCCATGGAATCCTATTAAACTCCTTTCTATCAATTAAAATCTTCAAGAAACTATAAGATATTTTCAAATCCATTGAAATCTCGTAAATCCTAGTGCAGTCATTGATATTCTGTGAAATGAAATAAAATTTCATTAAATTCTTGAAATCCATCTGAATATCAGTTTTCCTTAGAACGTAAAGGAAGTGCGACGATGGTCGTGGGGGTACGGCGTAGACTTTGGACCCATTTCGTCAGTTTGCGGGTTCGATTCCCTCCCCGCACTCTGAAAGAGTCTCGGTGGCATTGTTCTTGGTGGTTTAGAACCCACCTTAAACTGTAGGTCCCCCTCCCTCCCCAATGAAGCCTGTAGGAGATGTGTAAAGAAATATGGTAGAGGTACAAGGAAAATATAAAACCTTAAGGGAATCATTAGAAACTTTCATTTCATTCCATTAAATTAAATTAAGTATGTCACCAAATTTGTTTCCTTCCATCTAATTCTGTAACAGGGTGAGGGTCATGGGTTTACTTTATCACCCTTCTCAACAGTGAAGGTATTCTTCGTTTTATCTGGTAGTTCACAAGACGATACTACTTTGATTGAGGGAGGCCGAAAGACTGACTAACGTCTCTTATGCTACGTGTCGCCTAGACCGGTCCTGAAATATATTGTGGAGGGAGTTGAGGGGACAATGGCCTTCACTTTCCACATTTTTCTACACCAGAGTTCCCAAATTCTTATAAGTTTCTCACACCACCCCGTTTAGACAGATTTTAGTCCCTAAAATCTACCCCTTCTATTTTTAATTCGTATTGGTACATTTGAAGATAGTGGTACATTTGCAATTATAGATACTTCCATTATAACCTCATGGGCTGGAGAGCTTGTATAATGCACAATGGGGCTGGCCTGAACCTGAGTTCTTACGCAAATGAAGCATAGCTTTCTAGGAAGGCAGTTTTTGATTTTTTCTGAAACTTCGAGTTCGAGCATTGTAAATAAAATTATTAATCCTATGCTAGTGTATCCTATATGCCGTAACTATTCGTAGGACTTTTATTTCCAAGTCTGTGTTCTATGATGAGAAGCAATCTTATTTAACAAGTTTTGTGTACTATCTAGGCTAGGTCTCATCTGCTTCAGCACGATAACATCTAGTTGTCGAGGTAGAGTTATTAGGTGGCTCTCTAGCGTATCTAGCGAATTCTTATCGTAAGGTGTTTTGTACGTCTTGTTTATTACGATGGGTTTTTTGCAGGTAGACGTTTTCTCTAAATGAAGTTGTACATTATCTGATATAACTTCACATCCAGAACCCTGAATATAAATGTTAGTATATACTTCTATCGTGAAATCTTAAATATGCTTTGAAAAATATGTAAAAATATTTCAAATGTTTCTGAAACTTTTGCAAAATCTTTAAAAGTTTTTACAATTTTTTGTCAAATCTCTCAAATCTTTGAAAATTTCGTGAAATCTTCTGAAATCGTTTGAAACCTTTGAAATCTTTGAACTCTTGGTGAAATCTTAAATATGCTTTGAAAAATATGTAAAAATATTTCAAATGTTTCTGAAACTTTTGCAAAATCTTTAAAAGATTTTGAAATTTTTTGTCAAATCTTTAAAATCTTTGAAATGTTTCTGAAACTTTTTCAAGGCTTTGATAGTTTTGGAAATTTTTTCTTAAATCTTTCAAATTTTTGGAAATTGTTGACAAATCTTTGAATTCATAGTGAAATCTTTTTTAAATATTTAAAATCTTTTTTAAAAATTGTGAAATCTTTGAAATCTTCGTTAAATTCAATAAATATTTTAAAAGGTTTGTAAAATCTTTGAAATATTACTGAAACTTTTGGAAAATCTTTGAAAGTTTACGAACTTTTTTTCTTCAAATATCTAAAAATCTTGTGAAACCTTTGAATTCTTTGAGATCTTTTTTAAATCTTTTAAAAAAGTTTCAAAATCTCTGAAATGTTTCTGAAACTTTTGCAAAATCTTACAAAGTTTTTGAAATTTTTTGTCAAATCTGAAACCTGAAATTTTCATGAAATCTTCTGAAATCTGTTGAAACCTTGAAAAATTTGTAAAATATTTGAAATTTTTATGAAATCGTTGAAAACCTTTGAAATATTTTTAAAAATTTGAAATTGTTGAAAAATCTTTGAAATTTTTGTGAAATCTTCTAAAATTTGATGATAACTTTGAAATCTTTAAAATTTTTTGAAATATTTGTCAAATCTTTGAATTTTTAGTGAAATATTTTTAATCTTTGTTAAATCTTTTAAAAAAATTGTTAAATCTTTGAAATCTTCGTTAAATCCTATAAATATTTTGAAAAGTTGGTGAAATCTTTGAAAGGTTTTTGAAACCTTTGAAATCGTTGAATTCTTTGAGACCTCTTTTAAATATTTTAAAAGTTTTCTAAAATTTTTGAAATGTTTCTAAATCTTTCTCTTTTTTTTTACATTTTTGGTCAAATCTCTGAAATCTTTGACATTTTTGTAGAATCTTTAAAATTTTGGTGAAATCTTCTGAAATCTGTTGATAACGTTGAAAGCTTTCAAATTTTTTGAAATTTTTGAATTCTTAGTGAAATCTTTTTAATCTTTTTTGTTAAATTTTTAAAACATTTTAAAAAAAGTGAAATATTTGAAATCTTTGTTAAATCCTATAAATCTTTTGAAAAGTTCGAAAAATCTTTGAAATGTTTCTGAAACTTTTGCAAAACCTTTGAAAGTTTTGGAAATTTTGTGTCAAATATCTGAATTTTTTCAAAATCTTTGAAATTTTTGTTCAATCTTCTGAAGCCTTTGAACTGTTTATAAAATCTTAGAAATCGTTATTAAATTCATGAAATCTTTTGAAAAATTTGTAAAATCTTTGGAATGTTTCTGAAACTTTTGCAAAATTTTAGAATGTTTTTGAAATTTTTTTTTCAAATCCGAAATCTTTGAAATTTACTTGAAATCTTTTGCAATCTTTGAAATATTTTGAAAAATTCATAAAATTTGTCAAAAGTCTCTGAATCTTTTGCAAAATCTTTAAAAGTTTTTTAATTTTTTTGTCAAATCTCTCAAATCTTTGAAATTTTCGTGAAATCTTCTGAAATCGTTTGAAACCTTTGAAATTGAAAAATTGAACTCTTGGTGAAATCTTCAATATATTTTGAAAAATTTGTAAAATCTTTGAAATGTTTCTGAAACTTTTGCAAAATCTTAAAAAGTTTTTGAAATTCGTTGTCAAATCTGAAATCTTTGAACTTTTCGAGAAATCTGTTGAAACCCTTGAAATCTTTTGAAATTTCTTTGAAATTTTTCGGAAACATTTGCAAAATCCTTGCGAAATTATCAAAATCTTGGAAATTTTAGTGAAATCTTCAAAAATCATCTAAAATCTGGTCTACACTCAAAAGTCGAGTGGCAAACCCCTCTTATAAAATAAATTCGGTTTCTATCTTAAAACTAAATCCAAAAAGTGAACCAACTTCTCTCAGTTCTGCCCGTCGGATTCGAATTCGTAGAACCATTTTCAATAGTAGGTCCCGGCAGTAGTCCCAGGAAATCTGTAATTCCTTCCCAGCCTCCCTGGACCAATTTTTCTGCAAGTCTCACACTCAGAGGAGCGTAAATTGAATGAACGTAGCTAATATCCTTGGGTGTAATTTCACTCTCGTCCTCCACAGTTAGCTTCAAAGCTTTCCTCAGCACCGTGTACTGTCTGCTCGATTGCTGCAATTTCAAAAATCCAGCTTTTTCAAGATTCAATAGAGTCGGAAGATGCTGATATCCGTAAGTCTGGACAATTTCTCTTTTATAATAATCGAGAACTTTCGACTTGAGACCAGAATTTGTCAGAGATTGGATACAAAGAAGTCTCAGAATTGACGAAAGTGGGGCTTGTTGAGCGATCAAATCTTCTATGAAGGAATTTGGTTTATCAGTGTCGATGCAGTTTAGCAATTCTTGTTCCACCTGGAGAGATTCAAGGAATGAATTCGAGTCCGTCACTTCTTTTATCATCTCCGCTATCGTCGTATCTGTAATTTTAAATTAGATTTTTGTAAAAATTTTCATCTTTTTTGGTAGAATATTGACCTTTTTCGTTGAAAATTCCATTAAAAGTTGAAATATTTGCTTGAAAATTCGTGTATTTTGTTAAAAAGTATTCTTCTTTGGTTGAAAATTAGTTTTTTATTGAAAATTAATTTTTTAACTAAAAATTTACCTATTCTATTTTTTGTAGAAAATTTATTTGATTGTTTGAAAATGAAACTATTTGGTCAAAAATTTATTTTTCTTTATTGAAGATGCATCATTTTAGTTAAAAGTTCATTTCTTTGGTTAAAAATTTAACAAACAAAAAATACGAATTCTCAACTAATAAAGATCCGTTTTCAACAAAAAATAAAAAAGTTAAATTGTTTTCTACCAACTAGTTAATTTTTCAAGCAAATAGTTAAAATTTCCAACAAAAAGATAAATTTTTATCACAAAAGAATAATTTTCTACCAAAAAAGATTAATTCTCAACAAATTAATTTTTTTTTAATCAAATAGTTGAAATTTCAATAAAAAATTTATATTTTAATTTTAAATTTGTTTCGTTTCTAAAATGTTTTGACTTAATATTTAAATTGTCAACAATATAAATAAGTTATCAACCAAATAGTTAATTTTTTTTACCAGAAAGTTGCATTTTTAACCAAAAAAGGTGAAATTCCTCCAGATAAATTTTCAACAAAATAGTTGAATTTCTAACCCAAAAAAATTGTTGATCAAAAAAGAAAAAAATTGTTGATCAAAATGTTGAATTTTGAAGCCAAAAAGACGAATTTTCAACAAATTAGTGGAATTTTGAACCAAAAAATATAACTTTAAGAAAATTGTTGAGTTTTCAACAAAATAATTCAATTGTTAACCGAATAATCATAATAATAATAATAATACATAAGTTACAACCAAAAACAGTTGGATTTTCTTTTTGGGATTTTTATATAATTTATGGACGAAAGAATAACATTTTAAATAAAATTTTATTTTTAATGCGTTGAAATTATTAGGTTAGAAAATTGGAAATTTTTCTTAAAAAAAAAACTTAATTTTCCAAAATTTCGAAGAAATGATAAACGATGCGTTTGTAAAACTAAATACGAAACGAAAGCGACGAAAATAGCACAGGATATTAGTACCTTTCTAATTTTCTGACCACATTTTTATGTCTCCCATCTACTTCTAGAAAAAGAAAATTTAATTAAAGTTATTCATTGAATTTGATATAAAGTGTGCTATGTAATTTTGTTGAGTACTACAAATAAAAAAAAAGCGAAAATCGTATAATAATTAAAAAAAATGTAATAAATTAGTATTTAAAAAAAAAACTGGTGCACTTATTCACCGCCCAAAAAAGTTAAAACTTGTAGAAATGGCGTACATTTTTCTTGAAGAACGTGAAAATTGATTTAAAAAATGGTTAGTTTTTTATTTATAAACCTGGAAACCTTTTTTTAGAAGTATGCTTGCGCGTTAGTACGATATAGGAACTTTTTTTACGTAATCTCTGTGAGTTTGAAGCAATTCAATACATCCGTTCGTTCGTTATCGTGGCTACCGTTAAAAATAAAATGATTGCGAGAAAAAGCGGTTTAAAGGTTTGGCAAGTTTAGAATGTCATCACTTGATGAAATAAAAATTTGCCGGTATTTTCCGTGATTTCAAGATTTTAAAATAGGACTTGGCTCGAAAAATTTGTAAAGGATTTTGGATTGATGAAATGAAAAACAAAAACACAGTTCTTTTAGTTACTTTGTTCTCAAAGCACTTTTTGAACACTTTATTAAATGAAAAGATTCTTGAACTCTTTTGAAATCTTTCAAGAAATGTTCAAGATCTTTAAAAAGTTTCAAGTGATTTCAAAAGATTTCAAAGAATTTTTATAATTTTAGGGCATTTTAAAAGATTTCAAGGGATTTCAAAGAATTTGTAAAGGTTTTAGGGTATTTTAAATAATTTAAAGGGATTTTCAAGACCTTTAAAAAGTTTCAAGGATGTCAAAGGATTTGAAATATTTGAGGGTAATTTAAAAGATTGTAAGGAATTTTTAATATATTTCAATAATTTGAAAATATTCCCAAGTATTTGAAAGATTTTAGAGTATTTTCAAAATTTCCAAGGAGTTTTAAATAGATTCAAAAAGTTTCAAGGGATTTTAAAGTATTTGAAATATTTTAAGATCTTGTAAAAGATTTCAAGGCGTTTTCAAGAGATTAAAAAAAATGTTCAAGGATTAAAATGATTTTATGGGATTTTAAAAGCTCTCGAGGTGTTTTAATAAATCTTCTAGGATTTCAAGAAATATCGTAGATTTCATAGAATTTCACGGGATTTTATAATATTTTACTGAATTTCGAAGAATTTCTTTACAAAAATTGAGGGATTTCGTAGGATTTCAAAAATTTTCAAATATTTCAAACTATTACAAAAGATTTTAAAGATTTTAGAATATTTTAAAGGATTCCAAAGAAATTCCGATTGATTTCAATCATTTTCAGAGATTTCACAGAATTTTTCAGATTTTAGGGTATTTTAAAAAATTCCAAGGTATTTTTAAAGATTGAAGGGTATTTAAAAAAATGTCAAGGAATTTTCAAAATCTTTAAAAAGTTTCAAGAGATTTCAAAATATTTGAAATATTTTTTCTTAATTCCAAGGAATTTTCAAAAGTTTTAAAAAATGTCAAGGGATTTCAAAAGATTTTAAAGAATTTGCAATATTTTATGGTATTTTTGGTAGATTTCAATGCTTTGAAGTGATTCCAAAAGATTTGGAAGATTTTAGGGTATTTTTGAAATTTCCAAGAAATTTTCAAGAGTTTTAAAAATTGTCAAACGATTTCAAAGGTTTTAAAGGATTTGAAATACTTTACGGTATTTCCAAAGATTGAAATGAATTTTGTATTGATTTTAGTAATTTCATGGAATTTCGACGGATTTGAAATACATATTTTGGGATATTTTTAAAAATTCCAAGGAATTTTCAAAAAAAAAAGTTTCAAGAGATTTCAAAAGGTTTGAAATTTTTTTTTAATTCCAAGGAATTTTCAATTTTTTTTTTAAATGTCAAGGGATTTCAAAAGATTTTAAAGCATTTTCAATATTTTATGGTATTTTTGGCAGATTTCAATACTTTGAAGTGATTCCAAAAGATTTGGAAGATTTTAGGGTATTTTTGAAATTTCCAAGGAATTTTCAAGAGTTTTAAAAATTGTCAAAAGATTTCAAAGGTTTTAAAGGATTTGAAATACTTTACGGTATTTCAAAAGATTCTAAGGAATTTTTTATTGATTTCAGTAATTTCATGTAATTTCGAAGGATTTTAAATACATATTTTTGAATATTTTTAAAAATTCCAAGGAATTTTCAAACTTTTTTTTAAATGTCAAGGGATTTCAAAAGATTTTAAAGCATTTTCAATATTTTATGGTATTTTTGGCAGATTATATATATATATATATAAAAAAGCGAATTTGAAATTTCCCGAATAATGAAATTCCCATCAGAAAACTGCAGAGTTATAAAATATCCGAGCTAGAAAATTCCCGAATTAAAACAAAGAAATTGTTTTTTTTTTTAAATAAATATTATTTATTAAAAAAAATAAAATATTCAAATATTAGTATAAAAGAATGTTTAAAAAAATTTTTAAGTTTCAAAAAATTATTGTTTGAATTTAAAATAAGAATAATTGTATAAAAATTGTATAAAAAATTAATTTAAAAAATCGTGCGCCTTGTACGAAAAAAAGAAATTTCTCCCTAAATTTTTTCCAAACTTAATAACATTTCTAAACAAACTTTGCAGGATTTAATTCGAAGTTTTTTTAAAATTTTTTTTGTTAAATCAACAATTTTATTTTTGAGGGCATTTTAAAAAAATTCAGTAATATTATAAACTTTTTGGAATTTTCCAATTCGGGAATTTTATTAATCAGGAATTTTATCATTCGGGAATTTTATTATTCAGAATTTTCATTATTCGGGAATTTTATAATTTGAGGAATTTGAATATTTCGCGAATTTTCCAATTCGGGAATTTTATAGTTCGGAAATTTCATTATTCGGGAATTTTATAATTCAGAAATTTTATTATTTCGGGAAATTTCCAATTCGGGAATTTTATTATTCGGAAATTTTATTAGTTGGGAATTTTGTTATTCGGGAATTTTATAATTTAGGAATTTTGTTATTCGGGAATTTTCCAATTCAGGAATTTCATTATTCGGGAATTTGATTGTTCGGAATATTCATTATTCGGGAATTTTATAATTCAGGAATATTAATATTTCGAGAATTTTCCAATTCGGGAATTTTATTATTCGTAAATTTTATTAGTTGGGAATTTTCCAATTTAGGAATTTCATAATTCGGGAATTTCTTATACAGGAATCTTATTATTCAGAAATTTTATTACTCGGTAATTTCATTATTCAGGAATTTTACGATGATGGGAATTTTATTTTTCGGGATTTTTCACTTGTCTCTTATAAATTGTCGGGAATTTTATAATTGAGGAATTTTTCAATTCGGGAATTTTATTGTTCGGAAATTTCATTATTCGGGAATTTTATATTTCAGGAATTTTATTATTTCGGGAATTTCTTAATTCGAGAATTTTATTATTCGGAAATTTTATTAGTTGGGAATTTTGTTATTCGGGAATTTTCCAATTCAGGAATTTCATTATTCGGGAATTTCTTATATCGGAATTTTTTGTAATTTTTTTAAAATTCCGTAATATTATAAACTGTTCGGGAATTTTCCAATTCAGTAATTTTACATTCGGGAATTTTATTGTTCGGGAATTTTATTGTTCGGGAATTTTATTATTCGGGAATTGCCGAAAAATAAAAATCCCGAATTGGAAAGTTCCAGAATAATAAAATGAAAGAATTGGAAAGTTCCCGAATAATAAAATTCCCGAATAATAAAAATTCCAGAATTATAAAATTCCATAATAATAAAATGTCCGAACATTTTATAATATTAACGAATTGCAAAATTCCCTTATGATAAAATTCTCATCAGTTTATAATATTACCGAATTTGAAAATTCACGAATAATAAAATTCCCGAAACAAATTGCCGAATTATAAAATATCCGGACTGGAAAATTTTCGAATTTGAACAATTAAATTTTTGTATAAATATATTTTATTGATTTAAAGTACAATAATAAAATATTATTTTTTTAAATTATTTTTAATGTTTAAAGTTTCGAAAATTATTGTTTGAATTTAAAATAAAGATTGAAAAATCCCGATGAATAAAATTCCCGAATTTAAACAAATAAAAAAATTGTTTTTCAATAAATATTATTTATTCATTAAAAATATAATAAAGAAGTATTTTGATAAAGGAAACAATCTTTTTCTGTAAAGAATTTCCAAATTTTATATTTCAGTGATTTTATCATTTCGGGAATTTTCAAATTCGGTAATGTTATAAACTCTCGAGAATGTTCAAATTTGGTAATATTATAAACTCTTGGAATTTCGAAAATTCGGTAACATTATAAAATGTTCGGGAATTTTCTATTTAAAAAATGTTCTTTTTCGGCATTTTTACAGTGTCGGTAATTTTATTTTTTGGGCTTTTTCAGACGTCCAATTTCATTATTGTATTCCTAATGAATAAATAATATTTATTAAAAAACAATTTTTTAAATTGTTCAAATTAAGGAATTTTCTAGTTTCGGGAATTTTACAAATAAAAATGATGACAAATAGTAATCCGGAAAAATAAAAATGTAAAATAGGGATTTGGTAAACTAAAAATGGAAGGACTAAAAGGTCCTGAAAAATAAAATTCCCGACACTGGAAAATTTCCAAAAAATAAAATATTAGAAACAAAAAATTTCCGAAATTAGAAATTTGCCGACAATTTAAAATTCTTGAATCGGAAAATTCCCGAGTAATGAAATTCCTAATAGGTTATTACAAAATTTAGAAATTTCCGATAATAGAAAATTTCCAAAATAAAATTGTCAACACAGGAAAATTTCCGAATATAACAAAAATTGGTTAGTAATAGAATAATAATAATAATAATAGAAGTACTATTATTGTACTATTATTAAAATATTATTTAATGAACATGTTTTTTATTTTATAAATATTCGAAATAGAAAATAACAAAAATGAGAAAATTGCCTAAATATAAAAATCCCGAATCGGGAAATTCTCGAATAATAAAATTACCGAATAGTTTATAATATTACCGAATGTGAAAATTCTCGAATAATAAAATTTTCTATAGAAAATTACCGAATTTAAACAACCAACAATATGGGTTTTTTAGTAAATAATATTTATTCAAAAAAAAAGACAAAAAAGAAATATTTTGATCCAAGAAATTTTTCTAATGTTCAATGTATTAAAAAAAGTTATTTTAATTTTAAATTCAAACAATAATTTTTTAATTCTTTTTTTTTTGTTTTTTAAATTTATTTTTCTGGATTTTTTCATTGTCGAGGATTTTTAATCATCCCGGGCTGAAAAATCTCGAAAAATTTTTAGTAGGAAATTCAACAATTTGGTTGAAAATTCATTTATTTGGTTGAGAATTGATCTTCCTTCGTTGAAAATTCATATTTTTTGGTTGAATTTAACTTTTTTCATTTAAAATTAAGATATTTTTGGTTTAAATATGAACTATTACATTTTTCGTTAAAAATTGATATTTTTGTGGCTGAAGATTCATCTCTTTGGTAGAAAATTGTACTATCTTTTGTTTTCTTTTTGATCAAAAAATTATTTTTTGAACCGAAAATTTAACTGTGCAATTTTTGGTAAAAAATAAATCTTTTGAGTAGAAAATTTAACAACTTGGTTGAAAATTCATGGATTTGGTTGGAAATTCGTCTTTATCTTAGTTGAAAATAAATTTGTTTGATGAAACTCAAACCTTTCTGGTTGAAAATCCAACTGTCTTCGAAAAATTCGTCTTTTCGGCTTTAAAATTCAACTATTTGGCTAAAAATTTAACTATTTTGTTAAAGACTCGTATCTTTTGCTTAAAATTTGAACTGTTTGGTTGATAATTAAATTTTTTTTGTTGAAAATTTATTTTTTCAGGTTTTAATGTCAACCAGTTTCTAAAACATTCGACTTTTTAGGTTGAAAACTCAACTCCCTTGTTGAAAATTGATCTTTTTTTGTTGAATTTAACTGTTTATAATTTAAAATAAAAATATTTTTTAGTTGAAATATTAACTATTATATTTTTCGTTAAGAATTCATCTTTTTGCTTGAAAATTCAACTTATTTGGTAAACATTCAACAATTTGATTAAAAATTCGACTATTTTGATTAAAATTCGTCTGTTTTTATCGAAAGTTAAACTATTTGCTTCAAAATAAATTTTTTTAGTATAAAATTCAACAACTTGGTTGAAAATTCATGTATTTGTTTAAGAATTTATCAACTATTACATTTTTCTTTAAAAAATGCTTTTTTTTCATTAAAGATTAATCTCTTTGGTAGCAAATTTAACTATTTTGTCTTCTTTTTGATTAAAAATTAACTTTTTGAACTGAAAATTTAACTGTGCAATTTTTGTTGGAAAATTCATGTATTTGGTTGAAAATTCATCTTTCTTCGTCGAAAATTCATCGTGTTTGGTTGAATTTAACTGTTTTTTATTTAAAATTAAAATCTTTTTGGTTAAAATATCAATTATTATATTTTCCATTGAGAATTCATATTTTTTACTTGAAACTTCGTCTATTTTGCTTGAAAGTTCAAATATTTGGTTAAAAATTCAAATATTTTGTTGGAAATTTACTTATTTTGTTGAAAATTTAACTAATTTGTTAAAAAATCATCTTTTTGGGCAATAAATTCGATTTTTATGGTAGAAAAGTCATCTTTCTTCATTAAAAATTCATTTTTAGTGATTCAGAATGAACTTTTTTATTACAAATCAAACTATCTTCTGACAAATTCGATTTTTTTTGCCTAAAAATTCAACAATTTAGTTCAAAATTTAATTATTTTGATGAAATTTCGTCTGTTCTGCTTGTTTTCAAAAACAACGAATTGAACCGTTTACAATTTAAAATAAAAATATTTTTCGGTTAAAATATATCAACTAATATATTTTTGCTTGAGAGATTATCTCTTTTGGTTGAAAATTCAACTATTTGGTTGAAAGATGAACTGCTTTGTTAAAAATTCATTTTTTTTTGTTGGAGATTAATTTCTTTTGTAGAAAATTTGAGTATTATGTTTTCTTTTTGGTCGAAAATGAATTTTTTTCGATTGAAAATTCAACTCTTTATTTTTTGTTGAAAATCAATCTTTTTTAGTAGGAAATTCAACAATTTGGTTGAAAATTCATTTATTTGGTTGAATTTAACTTTTTCCATTTAAAATTAAAATCTTTTTGGTTTAAATATCAACTGTTACATTGTTCGTTAAAAAGTTATATTTTTGTGGTTGAAGATTCATCTCTTTGGTAGAAAATTTTACTATTTTTTGTTTTCTTTTTGATTAAAAAATTATTTTTTGAACTGAAAATTCAACAGTTTTCTAGTGAATTCACATTTTCGACTTTTAAGAAAATAATTTTTGTTGTTAAAAATGTAATTTTTTGATTGAATATTAATCTTTTTTAGTTGAGGATTCATCTGTTTGGTAGAAAATTCAATTCTTTGGTTGAAAGTTGAACTTTTTTTCTTAAAAGTTCATTTTTGGTTAAAAAATTAATCCGTTTTAGTTGAGGATTAAAGTATTTTGTTGAAAATTCGTTTTTGTTAATTATATCTAACTGTATTTTATTTTAAATTTTGTTGAATTATCAACTATTGTATTTTTTTACAAATTAACTTTTTTGTTGAACATTCATATTTTCGGGTTGAAAATTCAACTGTTTCGTAGAAAAATCTTTATTCTGACTTAAAAATTGAAGAATTTAATAGAAAAATCATCACTTTTGCAGAAAATACATTTTTTTTGTTGAAAATTAACTTTCTTAATCGAAAATTTAACTACTATATTTTTTAGAAATGAAAAAATATAAACCAAAAATTAATCAAATAAAATTTGGACTAACATCACATCCATTTGTAATACTATTTGGTTACAAATAAATGTAATTTGTTGAAAATAAATGTAATTAGTTGAAAATTAGTTTTTTTTGTGTAAAAAATTCATGTTTCTGGTTGAAAATTCGTATTTTTGGTAGAAAATTGATCTTTTTGGTTAAAAAAAATTGAACTATTTGGTTGAAATTTTAAGCATTTTGTTGAGAATTTATCTTTTTTGGCATAAAATTAATTTTCTGTGTTGAAAATTTATCTTTTTGGTTAAAAACTTAACTATTTGGTTAAAAATGTGTCTTTTTTATAGAAAATCATTTTTTTTTTGTTAAAATGCAATTGTTTGCTTTAAAATGATCTTTTTCGATTGAAAATTAACTCTTTCGTTGGGGATTTAATTGATTTGTAGAAAATTTGAATTTTCGGCTCGAAAATTGAACAATTTGGTAGAAAATTTAACTATTTCGTTAAAAATTCATGTATTTTGTTGAAAATTCGTATTTTTTGGTGGAAAATCTATTTTTTTTTGTAAGAATGCAACTGTTAATTTTCAAGCAAAACAAAAACAAATTTTCTACAAAATAGTTGAATTGTGAGCCCGAGAATATGAATTTTCAACAAAAAGGTTCACTTTCATCAAATCAGTTGCATTTTGGACAAAATAATTAAATTTTCAGTTAAAAAAATTAATTTTCAACAACAACGAAAAATGAATTTTCAACTAAAATTAAGAATCTTCGGTCAAAAAGATGAACTTTTAATAAAGTACTTTAACTTTCAACTAGAAGGAGTTGAATTTGCAAACTAAGAAGATTTTAATGTAAAATAAGAAACAGTTGGATATAACTAAAAAAAATTCTACAAAATACTTGAATTCTCAATTAAAACAGATTAATTTTCAACCAAACAGTTGCATTTTTAACCAGAAAAATTTATTTTCAACGAAAAATTATGATTTTTCTACCAAATAGTTAAATTTTTTACCAAATTGTTGAATTTTATACAAAAAAATAGAATTGTCAACAAAAATGTTCAATCTCGACCGAAACAGATTAATATTTAACCAGACAGTTGCATTTTTAAATAGAAAAATTGATTCTCTACCAAAAGCGATGAATTTTCAATAAATTACATAAGTTTTGAACTAAACTGTTTGAAGAATGGTTAGTAAACATTTTATTTGAATAATTTTTAATTTAAATTTTTCCTGTTACTAATATTTTCTAAGCAAATAGTTGAATTTTTAAACAAAAAAAAGATCGATTTTTAACAAAAGATGGAGTAGTTAAATTTTCATTTTAGTGAATTAATTTTCAATAAAAAAGAAGAATAAAAAAAAGTTTAATTTTATAACAAGTAGTTGAATTTTCTACCAAATTGTTGAATTTTCAATAAAAACAATTCTACAAAACAGTTGAATTTTTAACCCTAGAATATAAATTTTCAACAAAAAGGTTAGTTTTCAACCAATCATTTGATGAAGTTTTGAGGAAGTGTTTCAAATTTCAACCAAGGAGTTAAATTTGCAACAAAAAATATTTTAGTTTAAAATAAAATATAGTTGGATTTTATATAAAACAGTTCAATTTTCAACAAAAATGTTAACTTTAAACTGAAACAGTTTAATTTCTAACCAGGCGAATGCATTTTTAACCAAAAAAGATTAAATTTCTACAAAAAGAGATGTGAAACGAAAAAGACAAATTCGTCTTTTTGGTTGAATATAAATATTTTCGATTAAAAATTAAAAATTTTGTTAGTTCACATATCAACTATTAAATTTTTCGTTGAGAATTCATCTTTTTTGGTTCAAAATTCCACTACTTGGTTGAAAGTTAACCTTTTTTGTTAAAAATTCATTTTTTTGTATGAAGATTCATCATTTTAATTGAAAATTCATTTTTTGGGTTGAAAATTTAACTATTTTGTTGAAATTTAATGTTTTAACTTAAAATTTAACTAATCTAGTTGAATATTCCAATATTTTAGTTGAAAATGTATGTCTTTTGTTGAAAATTATTTTTTTTAATTGAAAATTTTAATATTCAATTTTTGGTTAAAAATTTATTTTTTTAGTTGAAAATTCATGTATTTTGTGGAAATTTCGTCTTTTTGGTAGAAGATTAATCTTTTTCATTGAAAATTCAACTATTTGGTTCAAAATTCATTTATCCTGTTGAAAATGTAATATTTTTAATTGAAATTATAGGAATTTGAATAGGTTTTAATTGAACTGAATATATTATTCGGCTTAATTTAAAAAAAAATCATCTCTTTGTTGTAAAATTGAACTTGTTTGTTGAAAATTCATTTTTTGTTGGTTGAAAATAAAATTTTATTACTGAAAATTAAGAATAATAATAATTAAAAAATACTCCATTTTAATTGAAAATTCATCTTTTTGGTTGAAAATTTAACTATTTTTTTTATATTTGATTTTTTTAACTTGAAATTTAACTAATTCAATTGAATATTCCAAGATTCTAGTTGAAAATGTATGTCTTTTGTTGAAAATTAATTTTTTCGACTGGAAATTTAAATTATCAATTTTTGGTTGAAAATTTATTTTTTTAGATGAAAATTCATCTATTTTGTGGAAAATTCGTCTGTTTTGGTAGAAGATTCATCTTTTTGATTGATAATTCAACTATTTGTTTCAAAATCCATCTAAACCTGTTGAAAATGTAATCTTTTTAATTGAAATGATAGGAATTTTAATAGTTCTTAATTGAATTTAATATAGTATTCCGCTTAATTAAGAAAAAAATTCATCTCTTTGGTGAAAAATTTAACTTGTTTATTGAAAATTCATTTTTTTTGTTGGTTGAAAATAACATTTTATGACTGAAAATTTAACTACTCAATCTTTGGTTGATAATTTATCTTTTTTAATTAATAACTCTGGTTAATTTGTTGAAAATTCGTCTTTTGGGAAGAAAATTAATCTCCTTGATTGAAAATTAATATTTTTGGTTTAAAATTCAACTATTCCAGTTGAAGTTTAATCACTTTAGTTAAAAATTCGTCACTTTGGTTGAAAATTTAACTATTTTTCTGAAAATAAATTTTCACTATTAGTTGAAATTTAATTTTTTGAACTTAAAATTCACATCAATTTTACATAAAAGAATATATTTCCATATTTACGTGATAAATCTCATTAGTTTCCGTTTTTACAAGGTTTCTACTCACCTGGAAAATAACTTTATTTCAAATTAAATTAAACTATTACAAATTATTAAATTAAATTGTTATTAAGTTATTAAATAAAAAATTAATGTCTTAAATGTGCACTGAATTCCAAGTATAAAAAGATAAAATAAAAATGGTTTTTAATTATTACTCAAATTCATGGACTTTATGGAGAAATTCAAGAAATGATTAATTATGTTTTCAGTATTATTTATTTATTTAATTATTTGACGGTGATGAATTATTTAAGAATATCTTGTATTATAATTTTTCAAGGCTTTTTCTAAATTAAATATATTGATTAAATCCTTAGAAAGTTGTATACCATGAAGACATTATTTTTCCTTTAAGGCCATGTGACGAGTGGGTCACGTGATCGGCTTCCTACCTTACCGACACTTTTTTTTATTTGTAAACTTATTAATCTATTTCGATGGAAATATGTCTTCTTTTGGTTGCAATATAATTTTTCTGGTTAAGTATTTGACTATTAGGTTGAAAATTCCATTAAAAATTAAAATATATGGTTAAAAATTCATGTATTTTGTTGAAAATAATTCTTTTATGGTGGAAAATTGTGTCTTTTTCTTTTAATTAATATTTATTTTATTGAAAATTAGTGTTTTATTAAAAATTGATTTTTTAACTAAAAAATTAACTAAATTGTTGTTCGAAAATTTATTTTAATTAGACATTGCATTTTTTTGGTAAAAAATGCATTTGTTTGGTTGAAAATTGAACTATTTCGCAAAAAAATCATTTCATTGCTTAAAAACTTATTTCTTCAACTGAAAATTAAACGTTTCTATTTTTTGTTAAAAATTGACCTTTTTCAATTAAAAATTCATCCATTTAGTTAAAAAAAATTTTATTTATAGAAAATTATAAATGTAACTATTTGGTTGAAAATTTTATTGAAAATTGATATATTTGGTTAAAAAATGCATGCATTTTGTTAAAAATTATTCTCTTTTAGTACAAAGTTCTTTTTTTTTATTTCAAATTAACTTTTTTAACTAAAAACTTAAGTATTCCATTTTTTGACGATTTTTTTCCAGATATTTGATATTTTTGATTGAAAATTCATCGGTTTGGTAGAAAAGTTGTTCTTTTTTTGGTAGCAATATAACCTTTTTGGTTGAAAATTCATTTTTTTTATTTATTTATTCGTTTTTGGTAGAAAATTATTCTTTCAGGTTGAAATTTTATTTCTTTGGTTGAAAATGAGTTTTTTTTTTATTAAAAATGAATTTTTTCAAATAAAAATGTATCTATTTAATTTTTCGTCGAAATTTTGTTTATAGGCATGACCTTTTTGGTTGAAAATTCATTTTTTTGGGTCTGTTGGTTGAAAATTTATTTTATTCAGTTGAAACCTTATTTATTCACCTTACAATTAAACTATTATATTTTTTGTTAAAAATTTATCTTTTTCAGTAGAAAATTAATCTATTTTGTTGGAAATGTTTCTTATTTTTGTAGCAAAATAATCTTTCTGGTTGAAAATTCAACTATTGTGTTGAAAATTCTAATAAAAATCAAAATATTCTGTTGGAAATTCATGTATTTTATTAAAAATTATTCTTTTTTGGTAGTAAATTAATCTTTTTGGTCAAAAATTCATTTTTTTTAGTTGAAAATTTATCTGTTTGATTAAAAAATTTAACTATTTTGTTGAAAATTTATTTTTTTTGATTGAAAACTTATTTCTCTATCATCAAGTTAAATTGTTTTATTTTTTGTTGAAAATTTATATTTTTTAGTTGAAAATTCATCAATTTTGTTGAAAATTTGTTTTTGTTTTTTGTGTAGAAAATTCATCTTCTGGTTTGAAAATTAAACTATTTGGTTGGAAATTAAATTTTTTATTAATGATGCATCATTTTAGTTAAAAGCTCATTTCAACTGTTTTTCCAAAAATTCGTCCTTATGACTTTAAAACTCAACATTTTGTATGAGTTTTTTTTTTATTGATTGAACCTTCTTTCTTGGTGGAAAATTTAATTCTTCTGTTGAAAATTCGTATTTTTTTCGTTAATTTAACATTTTTTTATTGAAAATTCAAATTTTTTTTGTAGAAATATCAACTACACTTTTTGTTGAGAATTCTTTTTTTTTATCAAAGATTCATCAGTTTGCTTGAAATTTTAACTAATTTGTTAAAAATTATTTATTTCAATTGGAAATGTAATATTAAAATGTTAATTGAATAAATCCTAATTGAATGAAACTCAATTCTTGATCATATATGTAAATTTTGGCCACATTACTTCCTTCGAGTTTTTCAAATTACTCAATCGGCTTTAAGAAAAAGCTACAACAATGCTTTCGAGAAAAGTCGAATTGAAAGTGAGAATGTCTATTTATATTTCTCGTTCGAAATATTTTTTTTTATTATTTATTTCTTTTTTTATTCTTCTTTTCTTTTTTTATTCTCTTTTTCTTTTTCTTTTTTATAATAGAGGTTACATGTTTTTATGTGAAGAAAAATGTATCACATTCCAGAAAAGTTGAACTAAAAGTGAGAAAGTCTATATTTTCCATTTTAAACATTTTCTTATCATTATTATTTATTTCTTTATTTCTTATTAAAAGATCATGAAATTTAGAGCGCAATGTTATGTGGCTGAGTAAATAATTATTTTTTAATAACATAACAAGTATAAGATGACATACTTCAGACCAAATCCTTTATTTTTGTAAAAATTGGAAAAACCAAAATGTCGTGGTAAAAAAGATTCATGTTCTTACAAAAATTCCATCTCAAGTTAGTTCTGTGAAGAAAATAATACAATTGTAAATGACAGTAAATATAAAAACCATTTTATATACATAACAAAACATATAAGATAAAAAAGTTAGGTTGAGAAAAAAATTAAAATTATAATTCTTTACCTGCAGTTTTAATATTTTTACTTTGACATTTTAAAAAGTAGTGAGGTCCATTAGCATCATGGACACATTAAAAAATTCTTTGAGAACAATTTCTTTAAAATTTTAAATGGAAGACAGAACGAACGTTCTGCTCCACGTTAAGGGTTAACATCAAGTGAGAAACATAAGTACAGTAACATAGTAAGTCCTATAAGTCATATAAGTCATATATCAGGTTCCTTAAATTTTAGTGAACAAATTTTTTGTAATTTTGTTTTTAAGAAGTCTAAGTAACGAAATGTTGGTAGATCAATTAATTAATACCAAATTAACAACTACTAAAATTGTACAATAATGATGAAATGAAGATAAGCGTATGCATAAAGAGAAAACATTGGATCTAAAATAAAGAATCTAGTATTACGTTGTATAATGGACTAAAATTATTTAGATCAGTTATTATATTCAAACAATTGTCACCCACATTCTTAATAAAAAACATTTTCGTTACAAGTATCTTAAACTCATTAGGTTCATGGTGCAAAACCAATACATGTTCCCAGTCAAATTGATGACCAGTTTGAACCTGATGTTTTGCAATAACTTTATGGTTCTTAGGGCCGTCAAGGTGGTCGCGGAATACTAAATCTTGAATGTCTTTATAACAGAATTATTCTGGGTACAGCACATATAGTCACAAATGGACAAGACCCTCTTCTTAAAATGGTCAGGAAACACGAAGAAGTGTGCGAAGGAGCGTTTCTGTATAAAGCAGCGGAGGAGGCTGCTGAAACGCTCGGCCTTAACTTCAATATCAGTAATGAGAAAAATGCATCGAATATTATCTATCTCAAGTACTCACTCCTGAAGGCCCGAATTAGGAAAGCACAGGAGAAAAACTTCCGCAAACAGCTCTTCGACAAGAAGATGCACTGCATCTTCCACAGAAATGTGGAGGATCTGTCGATGTCGTATGTCAGCCCTCGCAAGGGAGGGGAAGCCTGGAGAGTCCAGCTCTTTTAACACGTGTGGATCGCTCGCTTCGTCTCTCCCACCAAAAGACTCTACTCTACTCTAAAAGTTCGGGGTGGTGGTAAATTATGACGTCATAGAATAGAATTTACCACCACCCCGAACTCTTAAAGTAGAGTAGAGATTCTTGGTGGGAGACACGAAGCGAGCGATACACACGTCTTAGAAGAGCTGGACTGTCCAGATTTTCCTCGTTGCCGAGGCCTGTCGTATGAGCTCAAATTTGGTTTTCTCAAATCAACCGGATTGAAGTCGGGCACGGACGGCTTCATTTTGTCATGTGAAGGCGGTGTCATTTCCCCTCTAGCATAACGTTCCACATTTTGAGCCAAGACATTCCCAATGATAGCTGCAGGGCGTGCCATGCACACCCCGAGCATCTAGGACACATGCTATCGATTTTTCCAACTGATGCGGGAACGACATACATCCAAAGGCACAATGCGGCACTAAGAGTGCTTTATCACCATCTCTGTCAATCTTATGGAATCAGCCCAAATATCGCTCCGCTAAACGCTCCTAGGGAAATAGAGTGAATTGTCGAGAATGAGAAGTGTCAAATATACTGGAACTTCATATTCTCGACAATTGTTTCTGTTGCGCACTCGAGGCCTGACATAGTTCTTCTTGACTTCGAGAAACGAACCATGTTCGTTATCGAATTTTCGGCACCAGCTGACAAAAACATCATAGCCAAGGAGAATGAAAAGAAAGAGGTATAAAGACCTTATAAGGGAGTTGCGACGGTTATACCCGGAATATTCTGTTAAGCTAATCGTCCTGATCATCGGCGCTCTTGGAAGTGCCAAGGTTTCACTGCTTATTAGCCTGAAAAGCATCACTGCGTGTCAAGAAAATGCTGAGACACTTGCGGGGGAAATGCAGATGGTGGTCATCCTTGGGCCGCTTCGTGTCCTCAGGCTACACATGAATTTTTCCGGATCATCGTATTGAATTTGTCGCAGACTGGCCACCCATCTCATGGTTGTTAGAGGTAGTTACAGCTGAAATTTTACCGCGATTTCACTGGGAGCGGGTGCAATTTTTAAGATTAGCACCTGCCTCTGGTGAAATCCTGCAGTTGTCCTAATGACAAAGTTTTGATTATATATATATATATATATATTAAGAAGAATGGATTATACCGCTTGTGATTTTGAATTGTAAAATTTTAAAGAGCAATCTATAGATATTAATCTGTATAATTTTGATTTTAATTTTGAAAATTCAGGATTATTAAACTTAAAAACTCCATTTTGCGGCTTAATATTTTTAGATTGGTATCCCACATTCCAAAATCCAAGATCGTGAGAGGTATCATCCATTTTTCTATTGTAATGTACTTTTTTATTGAATACTCTTTGTATTCATTGAATATTGATTTCCTATAGGATAGTGGACCAAATTCTCAGCTCATTGTTACGGCTGATAAAAGTTTCGCCAAGTTTGTATCCCAATTGGGGAAACGATTCGCTACGTCAGTTGGAAAATTGGAGAAGTTTCGATTTCCTATTGGGCTCTCCGCCGGATTTTGAATGCACGTGTGGTGATTTTCGAAATATTCATATTGGTCTAACTGTAGCGTGAAATTTATGCTAAATACATCGCTTGCATGTAATGCTGAGTGTTTCGCGGCTCAACGACTATTAGTATTTCAAGTGACACATATTTACACATAACGTATATAGCATTAGGACCCGAATTGTACCATCAACGCAGTGAAATCGTATCTTGAATTGTACTCTACGAGATAAATGAGGAAAGGCTATATGTATTTAACAAGAATTTAAAAAAGATATTTTTTTCATTAACATTTCTGAATTCAAATTACCTTCCAAATTGAAAAATACGTAGAATTTTAACGTTTCGATGCTAAAAGCTGCCTTTACTCTGTAATAATTACAAGAACTTCTGAATTTAGTACTTCCAATGTAAATCAGTTTTAAGTCAAAAGGGTCTTTTTAAAAACTGCGGCTATTTTGAAAACTCTTGCCACTTCCCTCCTTCTTCGTCACACATCATCACACCAAGATTGAACCCCCAGGGCGACGTCGTGGGATCTATCAAATTTCATAAAATCTCATTTGATATACGCCTAACCTAAAAACCAAAATACACAAACATTATATTTTAATAGACTTCGCAGCCAAAAATGCTCTCAAAACAAAGGAAAGATTGTGATTTTTTCACGAAAATAAAGGAATAATCTTACTATTATTATACCATTAAGCCATTTTCCTTTCGGGGTGAGCGTGACTCACTCGGTGAAACAGGGAGTAAAGCTTGGGGAGAGGGTATAGCTTTTTAGATTGATCCAGAATTGACGTGTTATTTATTTAAATAACACGCTTGTTCCGAAATACTGCTGCGACTGCTCTCTAGCGATCACCACAAGTGAAGAGCCTCACAAAGTCATCATGTGAAGCTCCCCACTTGAGCCCAGTAGTATTCAAGGTCTTTTGTGTCAGGTGTCATTCACTCCGCTGACACTTTTTATAAACTATCTGTCGCCACATTTTTTTATGCTGGCATACCTCTCTAGCTTCCTTCACGTCCATGCATTTTTTCATGCAAGCTCTTGTGTTTCTATGGCTTCTTATGTCTCTTCGAATTAATGTCTCATTCACAGATTCTAACCATTCTTTCGGCGGTCTACCTATTACTCTGTGACGTCATCAAGGAATGTTCTAGAACGGTCTCGATGTCAACCTCACACAGACACACGCACACAGGCTTACCTCACATAGACACGCACTAAACTAATTGATCCAGAACCCGCCTAGCTCATCTACTTATTTTTATTATAAAGAATAATTTTCATATCTTTTTTCACTTTTCTTTTTCACTAATAAATGCAAAATTTACAGACCCTTTTTTATTCCTTATAGAAAATACGTTTTAAACCTTATGGAACTTGCTGAAAATCCCAATAACATTTTTTTTACAATAAAAAATGCATTTGCTTTTGTGAGATATACATGAAAATTGGAAAAAAGTTGGACTATCATAAAGGTTATGTTTGAAAACACGCAAAATCGGTTTTGCATGTATTTGTCATCATCATCTGTTTCATTTGTAAAAAAAAGTAAATTCCGGATTTGGATATTATTATTTCTAAGATTTACGTTTTATTTATTTAACATTACAATAATTTATTTTGCAATCGAATAAAAGAAAATAGTTGAAGTTGTTTTTGTAAATTTGAAGTCCGCGGTATGTCGAGATCGTGCTAGCTAAGACGATTGTTACGTTCTGGGCCTGATTCGGCCATCTATTATAGAGTTGTTGAAGTTCCTCGAGCACCGCGAAAATTTGAATGTTAATGTTTTATAATTCTCTAATTCCATTCCATTCTGGTTCTTTTCTGCTTCAAAACGTAGAAACGTTTGCCTGAAAATTGAGATGGAAAGGTTCTTCTCTCTTTAATTGAAACACTGATAAATGTGTAACAAAATTATTATCCTTTAATAATTTGTTCAGTTCAGTTTTAAATTAGGTCACGCACTTTCACAATTTAAAAAGAGACTTTAATATAAGTGGTGAAACATATATATTTGTGTATGATTTTCCGGTGTAGGAAATGAGTAGACCTCGACAGAATCCGAATTTTTCTGAGGACCTTTCGCTAAGCGCTATCTCCCTTATATAGACTCGTCTTATTCATCCCTGTCTAGAAGACCCTTAATCATTCCTCTTTACGACCCGCTGGCGCGTGGGAACTAGTCCAAGAAGGTTTTACCCCCCTCATAAATTTTAACTTGTCTAGGGGCACCCACGCAATAACTGTTGCTGACTTATCATCCCTATACTTGTTTTGCTACTGAAATTCCTTTCCTATGAACGGTCATCTAAATTATAGTGACAAGTGTCACATAAAATTACTATCCTTAAAGTAAAAACACTTTTATGGGTTGCTGACTCATTCGGTTTATCCTGTTTCTCACGCTCTTAAGTTGCTAAATTTATCGTAGCCTATGACCCTAAAATTCCCAATGAGTGACTAACTTTCATTCTAGAATATTCGGTAATGTAATTCTATTTGAAAATTCGAAGTGTACGCAGCTTTTGAATTTCAACGAATTCAACGAAGAGGCGCTTTTCTAACAACGATTCAAATCATTTTGCGTCATGTTGTAGAACAGCGTTTCTCACACGTTTAGATGCTTACAAGTAGATAATAAGAATTTGTTTAATACGTATTTTAATTCATGAAGATGTATAGTTTTACATTTGATAGAAATTGTAGATAGTAAACTATTACCCCTTAACAGATACTTGGGGTCACTGTCAACCCATGGGCTTTCAGACTTTTTCCCGATTGTCTACGTTTTTCTTTCAAGTATTTTCAGGAGTTCGAGAAATACCACGGAAAAACATTTTCGAAGGAGGAAAAAATTTTTCACACTTTAGCATCGAAAACTAATGCAAAATTGTCTGAAAAACTGGATATGAAGGTTTTGCTGTGCTTAGTGCGCACTAGAACCTACATAAGACTACGCCACTTAAATCAACATCTTTCTGCTGAAAGAAAGAAATTGAGGGAAGCTAAAAAAATGGTGAAATTGACCAATATTGCGAGATGATCAGATGTTCCATCGATCTAACTGACTTTTAAATCATGTAAGTGGTTGCAAAATAGTTGCAGAAGTCCATTCCCATCTCTTTCACTCATTTGCAACATTTTGTGTATTCTTTTAAATAATACTAGGGCGGTGATAAGTTTAAAGTACATTTTCCCTCACTTTCTTATATTATTCAGACTCCTCATTTATTATTTAAAAATGTTTGATGGCTTTCTTTAGAAAAGTGAAGTGCTAATGAATTATATGTATCTACTTAGAATGGTCAGTTTCGTTGATTTACAGTAAATCCCAGAGATATTATATATATGAACTTGAATACAAACGCTACAAGCAATTGAAAACTACAATTATCCGAAGTCAGATAATTTTTATCACGAGGCAGATAAAAATTATCCGTCGTTGGATAATTTTAGTTTTCAATTGTTTGTAACATTTTTATCCAACTTCAGGCAAATAATATCCCTGCGATTTACTATGTTGTCAATAAAAGAAATAGGTATTATAAATATATTTTTACAACGAAAATTCTCTACGAGGCAAAATGCTTAGGACAAAATATATTTGATATTGAAGATCTTCCAATTATGCGATGAAAAATTAATTACTATGAGACAGAGTATATTGTAACGGGCAGCTCTGCTAAATCGTGAGCGTCGTTGCTTTTAGGTTAGGTGTCTTGATAATTCGTTTAATTGAACTTTTCCACTTAACACCCAGTATGATTTATGGTTAACTGGAAAAAAATATTATGCTTCATCATTTAGAATTGAAAATTACTGCCATAATTATTTTTAATTTCTTGAAAGTGAAATTACCTGACTTTTATAAAAGTTGTTCAATATACATGTATATGAAATGTAATATACAGCCTCTTAATTAATATTTCATAAACCGAGTTTTTAGATTCAATATGTAAATGTATAGTAAATCTATATTAAAATTGCAAACATTCTTAACAGTGTATGTGCATACGTTACAAACAATCCAGACAGGTTTGACATAATTTGTTTTTGCGATACATACATATTTTTTGCCACAACATTACATAAATCATGAAGGCCATAAAAAATGTTATTAGAAAAGTATATTTAGTATTGTATTATTCATATTTATACTATCTTTGCTATTATTATATTATACAAGGGCCGATGTCATTTTTTAGATGACAGTTGCTCCCGGTGGGACCCTGCGGTGGTTGTTAACCTTTAGTTTTTAATTATATAATTCAAGATAATTTTGTCGCCAAAATGGCAGGTAAATAAAAATGTTTGAATTTTTAGAGAATTTTTGTAAGGTAATGTTTTTTATGTGCGACAACCGTCTTTTGAAAAAAAATTCCTCAAAAGTCAAGAAACGATATAAAAAATGAGTGGATATATTTAAAAAATGGCGCTCTGCCTGTTGAGGCAATTGGTCCAATTGTTGCCGCGGGTCAGGTTAAAAATGTACCCGAGAGGTACAGTACGTGACGCGGTTTTTTTAGTGGTTTGTCCAGGAGTGCTAATCAAATTCCTCCCTCTGATTTTAGTCTGTAATGGTTGAGTGGGATAACTAAGAAGAGTTGAGGGGTTATTTTGGTATGGAGCATGTATCACTGTGAAACAAACAAATTTCATCAGAATTCGTCGCCGGATACAGAAATATCAATATTTGACTGGTTTCGGACAAACATTATAAAAATTCATACTGAAATGTGACAAATCATTGATTTTAGGCGTTTGGAAAAAACGGTGTATCTCTATAATGTTTTGAGTATCAGTCAAAGTCTAGAGGTTTTCAGCAAGGCTCATCATAATCCGCATCCAGATACAGAAAGATCCATGTTTGATGAACTTCGATCAGGAATTAGAAAAATACATATGTACGGAAATGCGAAATATTTCAAAATCAAGATCGTAAAGGTTTTTTTCAAAACAAATATCATTATAATCCGTAGCCTGATACAGAAAAACTGTAATTTTACAAGACTTCACTCATAATTGAAGACAATTTATACGGGAATGTGAAAGATCGTTGATTTCAAACGCTTTGAAAAAAGTGTGCACCCTTATAATATTTTGAGTACCAGTAAAAGTATAAACCTTTTTAGCAAAACCTATCAGAATCTGCAGACAGATACAGATATATAAAGATTTATCCTACTACGGCCAACAATTAGAAAAATATGTATGGAAATCTGAAAATAGTTGATTTTGGATGTTTTGAAAAACGATTACTTTCCTATAAAAGATCGTGTTTCAGTATAAACGTAAGGTTTTCCAACGAATATCAGAATCCGTAGCCTTATACAGAAATACTAAAACTTGGCAAAAATTAATTACAGATTAAGACCATTTGTACGGAAATGTGAAAAATCGTTAACTTCAGACGTTTTGAAAAAAGTGGAAGTGGGTTAGGCCTCCTGGGAAAACCACTAAAAAAACGCGCTGCGTACTGTATCTCTCGGGTGGTGTGGAAACTAATGCACACGTCCATTTTAACCCGACTCTGAGCAACAATAAAACCAATTGCCTAAACAGGTAGACTGCCATTTTCTTTGAAAACAATGTACAGTGTACAATTTCAACTACTCCTCATCTACAGGTTGTTTAGTATTGAAGTTTTTGAACTGAGATTCAGGCAAATAACTAAAATTGTTAATGTAAAATTTTTTATCTTCAAACGTTCGTTCAATCTGGAAAGCACGCTTTCAATTTTATATTATTTCATTTTAAACAATTTGAATTTGAACGTTGTACGTCACGTTCTTGCGTCTTCAGGATCAGAATGATGTTTCTAATGATCAATGACATCCGAGGTTCATTGTAAGAACAGCAATCGAGAGGTCCTTGCTCGGACATATTTAGACCTCGCGCTTCGCGTTCGGATATTTATTAATTACATTCGGAATGCTTGAATGAAACTTTAGCAAAAACATCTCTTAGATCACAATTTTTTCATGCATCTCTATCTCCATACTATGAATTTTCTATGTGGTGAATTTTTTTTAATGTTTCGGATAGAAATTTTATCAATTCATCGCGTTCGCGAGTTGTTCTCTTGCCTTGCTCGTCTCTCATCTCTTCCCACTTTCTCATAACGGTAGTGAGGTGGGTGTGCACGAGGCTATGAGACATATCGACAATTTACTTGTACCGATCGTGACAATGTTGTGAATAAGTGTTTAGTACTGATGTGAATGAAACTCATGGATTAATTATACTAGGGTGAGTGCCCTTCTTGCAAAAACCCGTACAGTGCTTTTCTGTCTGTTAAAAATATATACTGCGCGAGCAATGTTCAAATTGAAATGTGGTGTTTGAAGAACATAATTATCTACGTTTTCTCTTCCTGCATGAGAGAACTTTCGTTGCTTTTTTTTGTACATTGCTATGACAGTTAAAGATTAAATTGCCCAAAGCTCTGTAGGCTTTGAGTTACACATTCTCATTGTGATACTCGCACTTCGCGCTCGATTTTCGACAGGCATTTTTAATAAATACGGATTTTTGTTTTTATATCATTTTTGATGGATGAAACAAAAACTCCCACAAATCTTCTTTTATACTGTGTTTGTATCTCGCATCTTTTGGCGTGATATTGGAATTTTCGATGCTTGCATACCAATTTCGATAAATGAATTAAAAATGATGAGTTATGTCAAAAAATGGTTCAAAGAAATGTTGTAGGAATATTAAAACGCGGAAATTTCTCTAAAAACTTTTCCCCGTATTTCGCGTCATTTGGCTCAAAGTAGTACCTACTTTGCAATTTGTGAAGCACATTATTGCCAGCATTTTTCCCATTATTTCTTCAAACAATGGAAAGCAATGGACAATGTTAAATATCAGCAGAGCCGCAGAAGTAAGATGTGGCAAGATGAGAAAAATCTTCAGGAAACCATTGAAATATATCTAAAAAAAGTTCCATTTGACGCTTCAGCGAGTTCCGAATGATTGTAACACTGAAGTATTAAGATCCAAGCTAATTAAACTGTCCTTCGCTTTTACAACCCACTTCAATTTCGCTTCTTATTTCAACTCGTCGAATGTCATTTAAGACTCCCCCCTTCCCCGCTAGAGCACCGATTTCTTAATTGAAGCGTGACAACTGGCAGGTATTTCTTTCTTACGAAATTTCATTTAAATCCCTTGCCCCTCTACCTTATACGCAACTTATTTAAAAAATTTCTAATTATTATAATTTTGAATATATATATATATATATATATATATAAGGTTTTGTTCACACATAACACTATGTTGATATTCAAAACGTCCCGTCTGCCTCTGCCATCTTGCGATCGCAGCGCCATGAGTTCGGTTCCCAATAATGACTTATTTTAAATTGTTCCTTACATGTGTCATTACATTAAAGTAAAAGAAAATAGTAGCATCCAGTTAGAAAATCATTATTTTTTAAAGATATGATGATATGTCTAATGAAGGCAAGAAGGAAAAAACGCCCTTTCAACTTTATGAGGGCCAAATACACGAATTCAAACTTGTCTTCTGGTTATTTCCGTTATTTTAGTACTACATTTGGCCACCAGTTGGCGTATAGTTGTATTTCAGATCCCTGTCGGAATACTGTAAATTTGATACGTACAAACGCATAACAAAACTTTATTTATCCTTGCATACTTATTTTTTGATACAGACACAAATTAAGCATTTGCAATTGACTAGCATTTTCGCATGAATTTGTCTAGTATTCATAATTCGGTGGCGCTTTACGCGCTGATTATTGATTTTTACTTATAAAAATCAATGGATTGGATTTGACGGGAGGTATACGAGGATAAATCTAGGTGGGCCTGTGCGATTTTAAGCGATTTAGGCCGGCTTGCCTAAGAGTTGGGCTCTGCCATGTACGATCTCTCGTCCAAGGTAAAAATTGGGGTGGGTTTAAAGCGTTCTTCAAAATCGAACATGATCATAATTATGTTAGATTTTTCAGACTTTTTCTCTTGGTGGCAGAACCTTCAATGGTAGTTCCAAATCGCCTAAAATAGCACCAGCACAGTGAAGATTATTCTATTTTTCCTAATTTTATGAGAGAAAAATTTCAATAATATTACCATTTCTTTATATTTCAATTCGTGTTGCTGATGTTCCTGGAAACGCTAGTATGCAAGTTGACCACTGAATTTCTAGAAAAATAACGAAAGCTGCTTAATTCTTGGCACTTTGTTTATGTCGCAGGTTTAATTTTCTCCCCAAGTATGTGTATGGTTGGTTGAGGGATGACGGACAACTGTGCACGGTGCAACTAAGCACGAGCCCATCTGAGCACGTCGGTGGCCACTGGTACAACTGTGCATGTTGTTGGCCACATGCACAACTGTACACCGGGACATCTGTGCACTTCTCAAATTTGGCGTGCACGCATGGAACACTTCCAACTGTGCACGTCGAAATGTCAACGTGCACAGATGGTACCCTAGCAACGGTTAACGTGCACAGATGGGAGATTCCCAACTGTACACGTCGAAATTTAGACGTGAACAGGTGGCAGTAGTACAGTTGTGCCTGCGGCCAACAACGTGCACGGTTGTACCCTTCCCTTGTTACGGTGGACCCTGTGACGATGCGCAATTTAAAATTGTCATTGTTCACTGTCGCAGCGTCCATGCGTAATGTATATACCACACAGTGACCGAGGCTGTCGACCTCCCCGTGCGAACCACCTTAGATAATTACACAGCGCGCGATCTGGACAGTAGTAATAATCCTTTCCTTATGATGTTGCAGTTTTGCACCTCACACAAATTAGATTTAAAATTCAAATTTCAACGAAATGACAATATATTTGACGGTTTGAGTAGATTCGGCACTCCATGGTTTTGACTGTATATTTCTTTATGTTAATTAGGTAAAATTTTGTCTCTTTTATTTTATTTTTTTCATTATTGTGAGGATTTTTGCGGTCGTGAGATGGGAAACTCAAGAATTCATCCATCTCGTTGAGTCATCGATTAGGGTTAGCTGTCACCTCCTTTTTAGCGAGTCTTCTAATGTCAAGGGACCTTCACTTCACTTTTTTCAGGTTGCTCTTAGTTTCTGCAAATTCCTACTATCGATAGTCCAAGATCCTAGGCAAGTTCCGGGTGCGGGTGTACTCAAGAGAATTACCTTGAAATTCGCTACATAAACAGGTAATTTTCCTTTAAATCTATCGTAAGGGTTATCACAAGTATGGATAAGCCCAGGTCGAGATGACCACAAAGTCCGTCAGTGGACAGGCATATCCGCAAAAATTATCGCATCGGAAAGACCGTATTAATGCCTCTGTTTCTCAAAATCTTCCGATGGTTGTATGGAAACCACCCTACATCTGCCGGCCTCAAGGTTCCATCCACCAATACTCGCCTAGGAGTTCAACCGTCCCTTAGAGGCTTCGAATACCGTGGTCTGGATTCCTACCTCAAAGAATTCGTGCCTAAAGAAATAGCCAATCAGCAGGAAGTAGGGAAGCACGTGAAGAGAAGATACGACAACAGAGAAGACCAGCGTGGAGCGGATATCCTCGATCTCTCTCTTGCCCGTAGGAATTCCGATAACTAAGTTTCGCGCGCCTTTCTCTCTCTGGTTTTTCCTACTCTGACGCCCGTGGGTCCCCGTGCGTGCAGGGACTGTTCGCACGTACAGCGCCTTTGTAGCTGCGAGCCTGAAAACACTTTTTGTAACGAAGCGTCGAGATTTGGTCACGGAAAAGGTCACACCCTTTCCGTGACCAAATCTCTCGAACTGTTTCTTTATAACTTCCTCCCGACCCTGAATTGATTAGATATGCCACCATTTTGACCAACTTTCTTCCGACCTTTCTAGACCTGACGTAATTCTCTGCTCCCCTTTATTTTGATTTCATGATTTTGTTTATGTACCTTGAACTCTTTGTAAATATACGAATAATGCTTTTCGGTAGCATTTATCAGCGAAGTGTTTATTAATTTTCTGTTGATTATGTTCCTTTTATTGTCGTTACCCACTCTAATAAAACTGGTTTACAAAAAAAAAAAGGTGAGGACTATTTGACAAGACCACTTTATCCTTATGTATTTAGACGCGCTGAATACGAATCCGAGGTCTATTTACCTCCATCTCGTAAGGTTCAAGGTCATTTCAAGGTCAAATAAAGGAAAAGCCGTGCAATAAACTTCAAAAACCTTCTACGTATGTTTTTAGGGTCGCTGAATCGAAATCTGAGGTCCATTATCTCCACCGATTCAGGTTCAAGGTTATTTCAAGGTCAAATACAGGAAAAGCCGTGCAATAAACTTCAAAAACCTTCTACATATGTTTTCTCGGAATTATATGTTCGTCATCTAGTCGACATAGCGATCACTCTATTTTAATTTCTTTTCGTAAATGGAGAGCAAAAATACCAAATTTTGAGCAGAGCTCCTATTGAAATAATAATCTGATGGAATACGAATAGAATATCGCTGCATTAAGATTGATTTTCCAAATATGTGTGTCTTATGTGTAAAGTACGCTTACCGGAATAATTTGATTACGAGATTATAAAATTATAAGAGAAGAAGTTTAAGGTTGGTGAGCCGTTGCTCAACCACCACATATAATTAATAGAATTTAGCAAATTGACACTCTTAGAAGAGTTTATTTTTACGCAAATTAAAGAAAGACGAATAGAATACAAGTTAGGGGCAAATGTAAAATATAGTTAGCTCAGGTTTGATGAATAAATTTTATATTACTTAAAGAATCTCACTTTTTCTCACGTGATAAAACCATCTTTATTTTGAATTTCTTCAAATTAAGTGATTATCATTAACAATAATCATAAAAAGTTGACGACAAAAAAGTTGGCAGTTGCAATTGGCGCCCAACGTGGGGCATGCGAGCGAAAAAAAAGTAAGTTTCTTCTTTTTAGATGAGATAAGAATGGATCAAAAGACATTGATAGAATCCTTCTTTACTGGTAATAAAATTTTTAGAAAGGTATACTTACCTCCTCCTACGAGCCAGAAAAATGTACCCCTAGGAATGGCTGAGCTAGACAAGATGTTGGCTAATATTGAAATTGAACACGACGGTCGTAGTACCTGGGAACAACGAGTTGTGCTAGTGAGTGAATCGTTGGACCAATGTTCGACCGAAAATAGACGATTACGGTATCGTGGGACGAATAAATCACGGCGATTATCGAAAATAAATGAAGTGTGCACAAAAGACAGTGAAAATAAAAAGTGCAAAGAAACAATAAGTGAAGTTGGCCTAGGATTGTCATTCGCGAAATAAAAAGTGAATTTTCTGATCTTTACTCAAACCGTAAAAATGAGCCGTAATGATTTATGATCATCAAGAACGATGCGGAATTCACCGAGTGAGAGTGATAACCAAGAGGAGCTGGACGCGACGATTCGCAACATCCCCATAGAAAACATGGAGGAAATCCCCAGCACATCCCAGTTGCCGTCAGAACCAAGCTCAGAACAGATGTGGTTATTAATTAATCAAAGGCTGGAGGAGCTGGAGAAAAGGACGCAACGTATATTGGCTGAAGAAACGAGACACCGAGAAGAACAGGTAGCTGAGAAGGACAAGGCCTTACCAGCCAAGCTTAAAGCTTTGGAATCCAGCATAAGCCGATCCTTAGAGGCTACGACAAGTGTCACTCAAAGCATGGAGGATAGAGAAATCCTCATGCAGGCACAAATTGACCGACTAGAGACCGCCCAGGCCCGAGTAGCCGAGCGTATTACCCACGATCTCAACGCTTGACCCAGCAACTCCGATGCGATGGTGCCGTCGCACATCAAGTATGTGCTGCCCGAATTCAACGGTGAAGGAAGTCCGATGCGTCACCTGAGCCAATTGAAACAGTATTGGGATGTGGTTCGTCCAAGAGCCTGCGACACCGAGTATCTGATTGAAAAATCCCTCTCAGGCCCGCCTAATGACTGGAGGTTGGTAGTAAAAAAGGGCGTGCCCGATCTCAACACCTTGGCATTGAAGTTCCAGCAAAGATATTGAAACGAGTATACTCAACACGAGATAAAAAAGATGCTCGATGTCGGCCATTTGATACTCGGCAAGGACAAATCACGTGCGGAGTATGCAACGAAAATGTTCGTCCATGTGAGCGATTTGATACGGGCTCCCGAACAAGGAGAAGTCATACGAAAATTGGCATGTCATTGTAATGACGAAATCAAATATGCCATCATTGGGAGAGGTATCACTCAGTGTGAACAATTAATCGAACTGCTGGAGGAGGTCGATAAAATTGGCAACACGAACACCGGCTACGCTGACATGAGACACAAAACAATCACACCGAGAGAAGGAAATCAAAATCATCCTGGAACTTGGCGTAACATCAATACTGGAAATAACTACCCTCGAATTAATTATTCAGGAAACAATGGAGCCTGGACACAACAACAACCGAATGGAAATCGACCAAACAGCTACAATGGACCTCGACCGAACACAGGTTCTGGGGGGCAAGGAGCCCCGTAGAATGAAAATTCGTGGAGACAGCCCACGAATCCACCTCCTTTTAAAGTACAGAACCTGGATGTCGACGCTTCTCAAGAAATGGAGATTGTGCAATATCCACCTGAAGAAAATAACTATGAGACGGGAAACGAGCAGGATCCGCGTTAGTAAATGAAGCAGTGGGCGAAATTGACGTGGCACCTGACATGATATATTATGCTCACATGCTTACAAACACCAGAGAAGATCTCATGGAAGAAGACAAAAACACAAAACCGAGACCTCGATCAAAGTGTTACACGGCAAATGTGCAAATTGCCGACATTGTTACAAAGGCGTTAATCGACACGGGGGCGGAGATTACTTGCATCTCGGAGCAATTTCTCAATAGTAACCTCGAGAGATTCAGCCAAAGTCCCAGTCTACCACTGGCAGGTGCGGCCGTAGAGGGGCCAGTGGGGGGCATAGCAATTAGGCTTAGCAAGCAAATCTACGCCGATGTACAATTGCCATCTCTCACAATCCAAGTAGCATTTTTGATCATGCCACGCCTCTCTCGTACCTGTATACAGGGTGAAAGTAGGGCAACCATCGATGGACAATACAATCTCAGTGCCAAAGAAGTGAATCAAAAAGAACTGAATTCTCACCGAAGAACTGAATCCTTTTACAGGAAACTCTATCACGTACGTCCAAAACACTTTTGACTTCATCAGAATGATACAGCAGATCCACATTAAACCCCACGACATCTTAGTGAGTTTCGACGTAGAATCTCTCTTTACGAAAGTATCAATCACTGATACAATCGATATAATTAAATCTTTTGCAAATTCTATGAACAAACTTCAGGAGCAGCAATGGGATCTCCAATCTCACCTGTAATAGCCAACATCTTTATGGAAAATCCGATGTCATTTTTTAGATGACAGTTGCTCCCAGTGGGACCCTGCGGTGGTTGTTAACCTTATTTTTTAATTATATACCACCCATCTCACGTTTGTGGGACCCTGAGGTTGTTGTTTAACCTTGTTTTTTAATTATATACATACTGTCTAATAAGAGGAAGTTTGCTTCACATGCATAAGGCGAACTCCCTGATGATGCACACTGTATTTTGTATAACACTGTCATGTGAAAAGTACGATCTTGTTATGCCTGCAAAAGTGAATCGGATGAGAACAGAAACGTGTATTTATTCAATAGGTTAATTAGGGTAAGGCTGTGTGTGACAGTGTCGAATCGGTAGCCTCTTCACTTCGTAGACTGTTCACGTCGTAGCCTATTAACGTTATGGACTCTTCACTTCGTAGCCTCTTCACATTATGGATTCTTCACTTTATGGACTGTTCACGTCTTAGCTTCTCCACGTTATGGACTATTCATGTCGTATACTAAAAGGTTGGCATTATATTTTTATTAATTATTAAAAAAGAATCTGGCACTATTTTTCAGAATGAGGAATAGCAAAAAGGCTTCTTTGAAAAAATAATTTAAAAAGTAATATTATTGTGTAAGATTAACAGCCACAAAGTAATTTTTAGAATCAAAAGCCGGCTACGTAGGACGACGCGGAATACGCTTGATAAAATATATTTAAATGTATTACCAAATATCCAATAAGCGATAGCATACATTTTAAGGTAAGGAATTTTTTTTTGTATTTTACTCACATGTTTAATGATAATTTTAATCATCCTCATATAGAGCATTCTATTTACTGTCATTTGACGCCGTAGTCACTTTCTGTAACTAATCTTTGCCATATATGTTTTTAAATGTATTTTGCAATGACATTATGTTATTCCTAGAAACAAACGGGGCCTAACTCAATAGTAAAAGATCTCCGGATTTTCTAACTACGTTCAAAACCAAATTTCTTTGCTACTTGATTTAAGTAAATGTTACTCCGCTAACTCTAATAAATGGCTCTAACTAGGTACTTCGCTAACTTTAACCAGTTGCTCTAACTAGTTACTCCGTTAACTTTTATGGTGACATATATTATGCCTTACGTTCTTTCATATTATAGTTTTATAACTGAAGGTTGCGCCTGGAGTAAATGAGATTCTATGATTTGACACCCGCTAGTGGAAAAACTGCGATGAAACTGAAGCTGTGTCTCACCCTAGTAAAATTCCTAATCATTATATGTTAATATATATAAGCATACTTTGAATTAAAAGTCACAAGATATAAAAATGTACTATATGATTCAAAATATTTTATGCTTTGAGCTAAAAGAAATGCATCCTATTATCCTTATCTTTAAGAGAAATGCGTTTAAGATAACAATCTTAAATTTAAAGACCAAGCAAGTATAAAACCCCAAGATGAATAAGGACAACGTGGGACAACGATATATATCCGTGGACATATAAATATGGACTACTTTCTTTGTTGAAACATCGCATTAGATTTTCCTTAATATGAGTATGTTATATATATATATATATATATATATATATATATATTGTAACCCTCGAGTTACGAAGAGTCCCTGAAAATAGGCAAATGAAACATCCCCTGTGAGATTCTTACAGAAAGGAAGCATCTCACAGGAGAATTTCAAGAGCGCAGACTATAGAACTCCCAATCGAACGATATTACGTAAGCGTGGGAGGTCAGAGGCTACAAAAAGGGCTCTTTTAAGAGAGTCGAGCAAATTATATTTCGAAAGCTTGTGTAAAAGCGACTTACCTGGAGCGAGCGATCTTGGCAATATGGCCTTAAAGTGATATACCTGTGAGTTTCTCCAAGCGTTCTCTGAGTAATTTCTAGAGGCCAAGCCTACCTAAGATTTATATCTCAGGCAGTGTTCAATTTTCGTGTCTTCTTCTTCCAGGAATTTGACTTGGTAAATACCGAGGGACCTGGTCCATAGAATCAAATGCAATTCAAGTAAAATCATTTTTTTTCCACGACTACAGAATTACATTCACGTTCTCGATCAATAACTTGGTACGATTCCGAGGGACCTGGTCCATAGAACTTATTTTAATTCTGCATTATATGAAAGAGATTTCTAACATGTTTAGAGATTACATTTGCGTTCTCGAGTAATAACATGGTAAAATACCGTGGGACCTAGTCCATAGAACCAAATGTAATACCAGAAACGATCCTTTATTCTCCTCTCAATCGATTTGCAAGCAAAACGAGTAGTTATACTGCTCAAATGTGGTTGCCAAAATTATTGATTGGAAATAATTGATTTTGTGAGAAATATCTCCTTTTAAAATAGGGTTTGCGATCCTAAAGTTTTAAAAACTCGAATTTAAACTCGTACAAAGCCAGAGAAGAGTTCGTAGAAACTCGCCCTCGCATTTCCGCCCATATTGAGAACAATAGGGACTGCCTGCGGCGCGACATTCCTCAGCCTCTCTGGGGACTCGAGACGTGCTAGTCACTAGTGCACTGCTCTCGTCTCTTAGGGGCTAAGTACACCTGACCGACAGGCAATATAAATTTTGACATAATATGTTGTAGAGTCAATCTCTTAATTCAGGGATAATCCCTTTGTGTGCATAAAGACTCATAATCGGTATAATTATACCAGATTTATTGTTTGAGGCTCCGGCCTGAAAGGATACACCTGTGTGCCAAAAAGACACCTTTCAGTCAAAATAGAGTTCATTGACCTTGTGAGGTGAGAAATTTAACCAACTGTAAATGCAATGCATTTTTGAAGGAGATTTCAACCTCACCAGGAAAATAAGCTCATGCACAAACAGTCATTGGGATTTACTCTCCTCTTAAGATGAGATTTGTCAAGAAAGATAGTTTTGAAGTCTAAAGCGAAAATAATTGAGTGATCGATTATTACCTGTACAAATATTTCTGATTATTCACCTCATATAAATAAATGTTTATCTGATTTACTCTTCGTTTAAACGTGAACTCTCGCTGCGTTCCGAGAGATTCACGCACACTAGCATCTACTGTAGGATTATTCATTATTCTAGCCTCTCAGGGATAGGAAACGGAAGTCGCATATATTAGAAGCGTAAAGATCTGTAAGTAGTTATTATGTAATAGTATAAGTAGATTAAGATAAGTTAAGATAAGTAGACGGTCTTGTAAGAAACGGAGGTCATGTCAACTCTCAGGGGACACATTATGAATGAACAGGAAGAGTAAAAAGTGTATAGGACAATAATCGTTTTGCAAGCCTAATACAACCTAGTAAAACATTCAGATTTTCGAAGCTCGCAACTTGAAGAATTTCCGATTGAAACAATTGTGTTTTGAGGAAAAGAAAATAGTATTTCACTAAAAAATATAGACCTGGGTAAAAAGTATATAGTTGAATAATTGTTTTGTACGCCTAGTACAACCTAGCATAACTCATAGATTTCTAACATTCGCATTATGAAAAATTTTTGATTCAAACAATTATTTTGAGGAACAAACTAGATTTTCACTAAAAATATAGTCCTAAATAAAAAGTTTATTAGACAATAATTGTTTTGCAGGCCTAGCACAACCTAGTACAACTTTCAGCTTTTTTAAATTCACATTTTGAAAAACTTTGGATGAAAAGAAACTAGTATTTCACTAAAAATTATAGACCTATGTAAAATGTATATAGTTAAATAATTATTTTGCATGTCGAGAGCAAGCCAGCACAAATTTTAGATTTTCAAAATTCGCACTTTGAAAACTTTTGGATTCAAACAATTATTTTGAGAAACAAACTAGATTTTTACAAAAAAACATAGACCTAGGTAAGAAGTGTATGCAAAAATAATTGTTTTGTGCGCCTAGCACAACTCAACACAACTTCTGGATTTCCAAAATTCGCATTTTTTTAATTTTTGGATTCAAATAAATATTTTGGGGAACAAACTACATTTTTACCATAAAATATAGTCCTAAGTAAAAAGTGTATAGGAAAATAATTGTTTTTTAAGCCTAGCAAAACCTAGTACTACTTTCAGATTTTTGAAATTCGCATTTTGAAAAATTTTGGGTTCAAAACATGTTTTGAAGAAGAAAAACTAGAATTTCACTTAAAAAATATAGACCTGAGTGAAAAGTATATAGGTGAATAATTGTTTTTTACGCCTAATACAACTCAACACAATTTTTAGATTTTCAAAGTTCGCATTTTCCAAAATTTTTTATTCAAAAAATTATGTTTTGAGGAGAAAAAACTAGTATTTCACTAAAAAATCGAGTCCTGAGTAAAATGCATACAAATAGATAATTATCTTGCATGTCTAGAAAAACCCAGCACATCTTTCAAATTTACAAAATTCGCACCTCGAAATTTTTTTTATTTAAACCATTATTTTGAGGAACAAACTAATTTTTCACCAAAAAATATAGACCTAAATGAAAAGTTTATAGGACAATAATTTTTTTGCACGCCTAGCACAATCTAGCACAACGTTCAGATTTTCAAAATTCGCATTTCGAAAAATTTTGGATTCAAACAGTTATTTTGAGGAACAAACTAGATTTTCACTAAAAAATATGTTCCTAAGTAAAAAGTGTATAAAAAAATAATTGTTTTGCAGGCCTAGTGCAACCCATTACAAATTTCAGATTTACGAAATTCACGTTTTGAAAAATTTTGGATTCAAAAAATTATTTTGAAGAAAAGAAAACAGAATTTAACTAAAAAATATAGACCTGAGTGAAAAGTATACAGAGGAATAATTGTTTTGCACGCCTAGCACAACTAAACACAACTTTTATATTTTCGAAATTCGCACTCTGAAAAATTTTTGATTAAAAAAATTATGTTTTCAGGAAAAAAAACTAGTATTTCACTAAAATACAGACCTAAGTAAAAAGCGTATACTACAATAATTGTTTTACACGCCTAGCAGAAGCAAGCAAAACTTTTAGATTATCCAAATTCGCATTGTCAAACATTTTGGATTCAAACAATTATTTTGAGGAACAAACTATATTTCCACCAATAAATATGGTCCTAAGTAAAAAGTGTATAGCACAATAATTGTTTTGCAGGCCTACTGAAACCTCGTACAACTTTTAGATTTTCGAAATACGCATTTTGAAAAACTAAGGATTCAAAAAATTACGTTTTGAGGAAAAGAAACTAGTATTTCACTAAAATATAGATCTAAGTAAAACGTGTATAGGACAATAATTGTTTTGTACGCCTAGCAGAAGTGAGCCAAACTTTTAGATTACCCAAATTTGTATTTGTATTTGTATTTATCCAAGAAAGTCCCTAGGGCTAAATAGCCCTCCAAGGAACAGGATATTACATGGTGATTACAAATTTGTGCAAGCACTGATCAACAGTATACTTGATTAAACTTTTAATTTAATCTATAAACAAAATATAATAAATAAATAAGCAGAGTCGACCTCAGAGTAAGTATCAGATAAGGTATCAGATTATTGCGTAGTAATTAATATTGAGTGATTAATTAATTAGTAGCTCTCTGTGCATGTTAGCAGTGAGTAATTTCAAGAGTTGAATTAGGAGTATTGTACAGGTATTTTAAAAAGAGATTCTTAAAATGATGCAGGGAAGGTGCATTTCTAATATCGTATGGAATTTTATTCCATTACCGGGCACTTCTTACTATAAATGATCTTGGAAGCTGACATATTCTATGAAAAGGAATCTTGAGGATTTTATGTCTTTTACGAAGCTTGGACTGTGCTGGAAGGTCTATCTACAAATTGAAAAAGGTTTAATAGATACTCAGGAGCTATATTCTCAAAAAGAGTATAGAGCAAATTACGCATAAAAAATTGTCTTCTCTTGGCAACATTAAGCAGACCAGCCCTATGTCTGTATGAAGTCATGTGTTCGTATTTAGGCAAATTGTAGATAAAACGAACGCAGGTGTTTAACGCACGCTCTAGCTTTAAATTTAAATCGTCGGACAAACTATCATATACCAAAGAACCGTAGTCAAAGTGGGGCAGGATTAGACTCTTAGCCAAAAGTATCCGAGTAGAGCTAGGTAAAGATTCCTTATTCATATATAGTTGCTGTAGAATGCTGTATGTTTTTCTCGAGATGCTCTGTACCTGTTCCTTCCAAGACAATGTACGGTTAAACGGCGACTTGTTGCCGCACTAAACTGGTTAGTTACTTTTACCATCGAAGTGGTTGTCGCAGCTAATACCATATCTACTAATAAAGAGCTTCTTGTCACAACTAACCATTTTTTTCAGTGTATGCTGAAATGTAGAAATTTTGAAAATGACAGCTGGATAAAAAGACAAAAATAAACTTTTTTCTAGACTATAGAATAAAAAATTTGACCAAAATTATAGAAATATGTCGCCATTAATCACAATGTGTCAGGAAGGTGAGAATATAAAAAAATGCCTGTGCTTGGGGAAGGAAAACCAGTTGTTGCGATGATTCCCGCATGTATTCCATTCAATTTTGAACTATTTCATCTGTAAATACCACCATTTTCAATGTTAAAATTTAAAAATAGTTTAATCTGTAACAGTTTTTGAATAGGTAAATCTCCAAGTCCATTTCTGTCAATTATTGTTAATTTTTAACTTTTTAATTACATAAAGCCTTCTGAACAATCTAATGCTATGCAATTAAAATTTGAAATATTTAAAATTCAAAGATTTTAAGATTAGGCATTGCAAACGAAATTATTTGAAATATTCAAAATTTAATATTATAAATATTTAAAACTAGACATTTTCCGAGCTTCAAAAAATTGGCGCCAACTTACGTTCGATAACGATTCCAATCGTTTTCAATTGGGTATCCATTATTCTGAGTTAGAGGTTAAGTTGTCACTATATACAGCATTTTGATATTGCGATAATGATTTACAAGCGGTTTTTTACTCTTTCAAAGAAAAAAATGTCAGCAATATGAATTTAAAAAGAAGTAATTAAACGTTTTACAATAATATACCCGCTAAATAAAACTACTACTGCCTACTTGATAATCACACTATATATCACTGTCACATCGTTAAATGGCATGATTTTTACGTGTCTTTAACCCACATACTTTCGACTCTTCATTCGGTATTCCGCATGAACAAACATTCTATTTTTTTGTGCTTCAAATTTGGGTTAAATTAAAAAAAATTTAATTTCTAACATATAAAAACGTGCGCGTCGTGTGTGTTACAAACGAAAACTACAGAGGGCGCATTGCAGGCAAGTGCATTTACTCAATTCAATCTAATTGGGAACAATTGACGCAATTAGCAACAGTTTAAGCCGATTCAACTTTTGATCACCCTTAATCGTTAGAAATTATGAAGCCGTTAAGTATCCGATTTGGCTGCTTCACTAACCGTCAGCTTAGAGATCCTCCTAGGGAGAGTTGGGATACGTGGGAATCGTTTCTGATTGGCAGGGCCAACCAGAATACGGAAGTCCTTCTTAGCGCGCTTTTTTCAATTTTAATCTTCCTTTCAATAGAAGTATTCAATAATTAGTTGTTGTATAAATGTTTTCAAAGTATTGTAGATTCAACTTACGGCATTCCGCAACATTTATGTTTAAATCAAAAAGATAATACTGTGATTAAGTAATTTTTAGATGCTAAGGATGCTGGATTCAAATTCTAAAATTTAGGTTGTACATTTGACTCAATAAATATTAGAACTAATTGTCTTTCAGCTTTATGATACATTTATCAAAAAATGAAGTATCGTCATAGAGCGAAAAAGTATGCAACTCTATAAATATTTGATGAGTAGAATGAAAATATTAAATTTTGAGGTAAGATTATTTATCTAATTTGATTGTCAGAAAAAATTTGTTTAACCGGTTCACGATTGGCAACAAACAAAAACTTTGAGTAGCGGTTAGTCTTTACGCATGTGTTGTCGAGCATATTTTCAAATTTTGTGACGACTTCCGTATTCCGGTTGGCCCTAGTCGAATGGTAGGGGTTCACGTGTCTCACGGATCTCTACGTCAGCTAAGTGCAGCGATCAAAGCTCGTGGCTTCCATTTTCGAAGACCGTCGTGGCGACTTTCATTGGAACATAAGACAGTTTACTCCCAACCGATGGTATTCCAGTATTTTTCTGTTGCTCAAACACCTTATACTCTAAAAACAGACTATTGGCTGTCAAACGATTCTTTTCACTATTAAAGGATTTTCCCTTCAAAATTGGCATGAGAGGAAATCCTTTCATAGTTAAAGTATTTTCGTTTCAAATGCTATGCTTTAACTATGAAAGGATTTCCTTTGATCTTGAAGTGAAATCTATTGTCGGACCAAAGAAAGAATAATTTGTACGTTAAAAGAAAACTTACTGCATGATATTGCGTGTAAGTGATGAACAAAAGTCGAGCTTTGGTAAATGTAAATATAAAATCGATAATTATGAATTCTATAACAATAATCCGTTCTAGATTTCAGCGTTAACAAATTTAAAGGTACAACTTTGTGTGCGGGACACATTTTTCATACGTCAAAAGCGTAAAAAGCAATGATAAGTGAGGTCATGTGTACACGTACCTTCTAAATTTTTCGCGTCACAATCTGGGATTCCTAATTTTTTGAAGAAATCCATTTTCAGCATCATATCGCACGTTTGTTCACTCACTTTATTAGCCAATAAATAAATCGTCCAGTGAAAAAAATTACTTCGCACATTGGGTGCTAAACGTTCTTCACTCATGCGCAGGCGCACTTTCTTCGCTAGCCAACAAATGAAATCCTTCAATAGTTAATGGAATTCTTTTCAAAGTGAAAAAAAATCGTTTATCAGTAAAACTACTTGTCTTTGAGCAGTAAAACGATTCTATTAATGGACAAAAGAAATCGTCTTAATTTCAAAGGACGCATTCTGAAAGGAACGTAGTTTTACTGTTAATAGACTTTTTCTTAGAGTGTAAGGTTTAAAATGAATTGCTTCACTGGTTTTTCAAATAATTGGAAATATGTACCCACTGTCAGCCCAGTGATGGCCACGCTCCCCTATACATATATTATAAAGCGTTGGAACATACAGCAACAACTGCTAACTAACTAACATCTCAGCAAGCAATACTCGTCCTTATCTGTATGTTTAGGCGGTACTATTTTTTTATTATTATTATATCATCAAGCCGTATCCCTTTCGGGGTAGGCGTGAATTGCTCGGTTGGAAAGTAGTGATGTGTGGATGGGTATATAGGTGAAGGTTATGACAGAAGACACTATTGCATAAGATATTCTTGATTTGTTTTTAACGTTGAATCCTTTAACTTTTGTGTTGCACAAATAACATTCTTTTTCTGATTGAGGTAATTTATGAGATAATTTGAAAGTTTTAATTTAACCGCTTAAGAGTAATGAATATTTGAAACGCACAATTCTCTTTAGGCAAAAATCGTATGATTTTCATTGAATCTAAATTTACAAAAGCTCATTCTACTTCTTGAAAGGTTCTTTAAAATTGTATTCATCGCGTTTTTAATAAATATTATACAGTGCATTTGCTTATTCGAAATACGACTAAGTAAAAATAATTTTATGCATTATTTATAAATAGAATAATTTCCATAAAAACATGACAAATATAATTGTAAAGAAACTTTGATAGAATGGAATGAGCTTTTGTAAATTAAAATGGAATTCAAATTACGTATTTTGCCTAAAGCAGATGCAAAAACACAAATATGCAAATAACGACATGATATAAACATGTAAGTGCCATTTTTTCAAAAACAAGTTTTATTGCCTTAAAAATTCTGTAAGATTCTACCTGACATTGTGGTGAAAGGATATATCCAAATTCGAACCGGAAATTGGGTTTTATCTCCATAAACTGTGATTAATCATACGAAAATTTGAATCTTTTTATTTAATTACATTATGTTATTGTATTAAATAGTTGCAAAGTACAAATACACTAAATATTTTGGACTATGATATTGTAAAATCCATTTTTTTCAATAACTTATTTTCTTCTATTTAATTTTTTACTTCCGTTTTTTTATATTTTTACATTCGTATGAATTTGTCACACTTTAATGTTTGTGAATGAAGTATCACCGAATTTCGTTTTACCGAACTGAAAATGAAACTTCATCGAAGTGTCCATATGTCCCAAGTTTACTCAACTGAGTTTGGTAAAGTTTCTCGAACTATTTTTCTCCGTATAGAACACATACTATCCAGGTGTCCCACTCTCTAGACTCTCTAGACTCTAGAGACATATGCCGACCCTGAGAGTGCTCTACCACCGTCTTCGTCGCTCTTACAGTATTGGCCGCGAACCTGCCCTGCCGAACGCTCCGAGGTAGATAGTCAATCGTCCAAAACAAAAAGTGTCAAATTTTCTGAAACTACGATTTTCGGACAGCTGTCTCCATTGCACACTCGATGCCTGACATTACCCAAAATATTCGGTTCAAGTAATTGTCCTTGTGATCAGTGTTTTCGATGGTGCGAAATTATCAATGGTTCATAACCATCATTGGTTCGTAACCTCAAAGCCATACCCGCGTGCCAAAAACCGGTCATGGCACTTGTAAGATGAATGCAAAAAGCTGTAATCTTCGTGTCGCTCCATGCCCTTAAGACACACGAGGGTTTCGCTGGTCTGTCGTTGTTATTTTGTCTTGACCTGTGACCACCCATCTCACGGTGTGTGTTTTACGGCGGTTCTACTGGGAGCCAGTGTCATTTTCATAGATGGCAGTTGCTCCCAGTTGCACCCTGCGGTGGCCGTTTAACCTGTTTTTTTATATATTTATTATATTACATTATGATATAATTATTATATTATCAATTAAATTTCGAATCAAAAAATAAACAAAATTTCCAATTCTTTACGACTCTTCCAGACTTTATTAATGAGGTTAGTATTTATAACGCCACGTTCCGATAGCGGACCGCTATACTCATCAGGCGATTATCTAGTTTATAGTTACAATTTTGGAGTTGAAGAGGATTAAAAACATGTAGGATGCGAAATTATTCAATATTTATAAAAATTCATGAAGTTCACTGAAAGAAATTCAATTATCATTTATAATATATTATCAAAAATTCAAATTATATAGATATAAATGATATTGTGTTGAGTGTTAAGTATTTTTCTTACTTATGGAATGGACAGTTATAAAAAGTAAATTTTTTCTCTTAAATAATATAAATTAAAGAAGACGTACTACCTGTTGTTTAAATAATAGCCCTTATTGTAATAGGTCACAATTAAGCACCTGCCGAAGGTAACCCTTTCCGACCTATGTTTTGCAGGTAAATATCAAGTGTTCAATTTTTTGGAAATAGCTCATTTCAGGGATGTTACAGTAGAAAACTCTTATAAGATGTATGAAAGGGGAGTAAAATCCACGCAATTTAACAAACAAATGTTCTACCCATTATAACGGAAAGGAATGTAGTGATGTCATAATGACCTCCCAAAAATACTAGCTTTTTCATTTTGAAAATGAAAGTAATCACCCTGCAAAGTGTACTGCTCTTACTCTATTCAGTAACTAAAGCACACCGTAGAACGAAACTGCAACCATTTTTTTAACATTCCTTTACCGTATAAATGGACAAATTGTTGATAATAAATAGCACTAGTTTACAGCCAAAATGTACATATAATGCAACTATTTTTTTCCTACGTATTTTAGCTCGCTAAACTCAAAAATCACATTGAAAAAATTTTTTATGGATAGGTTTTCGAGATATGATTTTTTGAGAATTTTTTCCATTTTTTTCGGTGGTGGCTTCATATGTTAGGCCATATATTGAGTTCTAAATGTCAGATGGGGCCGCATGAGGTCTCAAATTGAAGGTAATAAAATTTCCAACACTCGCTCTATATATTGATTTTCAATATGTTTAGTAGTTTACGTGCTATATCCCAAAATATATGAGAAAAGTCCATTTTTTGCGCTAAAATAAAAAAATGTATAGAAAACATTTATTTAATTTATTTCATTCGTTTTCAATTATGAGTTTCAATATTACATGACTAGATTATGAATAATGTTCCCCCCTACTTTGTCTTCTGTTCTTCGCAAGTTCCGCTTCTCTGATGAGGAACCAAATATAATCTCCCAAAATTCTTGCATCCCAATATCCTTGGTAGCGCTGCTCATTGGGTTTCATTTTTGGTAAAATCTTTTACTGTTCTCGTCACTTGCGTCACCGAGATTTTCCGCGAAAAAATCAAAGTGGGAATGCAAAAAATGAATTTTGAGCGACATATTTACACCTGTTTAAATGAAAATTAAATGTACACAGTCTTTGGATGATTTCATTTCTCGAGCATCGCGTATTCATCGATTCATGTGTTAGATTCTTGCTCACGATGCAACTCAATCACTGAGAAATTTCGTACATCCCTAGGACTAAAAAAAATCGAGCTAGTGTTCAACTTAAGGGTGCGCAAAATCTTTGTTCGAAGGTCCATTACAGTACCGTCGCTAAAATGAAATCGAGGTACACAGACGCTGAAAGTAATCTATCGTGTATGATTTTTGAAGAAATTTGAGACAAAATGCCTTGTTTACCCCTCGACAAGAAGTTATTTCAAATTCCCGAAGATGTCACATTAGCTGACCCTTAGTTTTGTAAACCAGCTGACATCGATTGTTTAATAGGGGCTGAGTTATTTTATCAACTCTTGCGTCCGGGTCAACTTCGAGTTAAAGGGCAACCAGTGGTTTACCAGGAGACTCTTTTTGGTTGGATAATCGCTGGTCGAATGTCTAGGCCTCGCATTGCAAAATCGACTCCTCAAATCACCTGCAATCTCATTACTCCACCTCAGAAGTCAGGTCAAGTGAGGAATTAGCTTGCGAAGAACATTTTCAGAAAAATGGTTGAAGAACCGAATCAAGTCGTTATTGCGTTATTGTCGCATCAACTTCCGATAAATTGAAAAAGCTGCTTTCTGAATTTGTCGGAAGTTGATGCGACAATGAATTTAGTTCTTTTGAAAAGGCTTCTGCTTGTGTAATTTGAATTACTGTTTGAAACGCATGATTATATTCGCTTGTAGAAAGTTTCCCGATTCTTTTAAGAGATTTGTCTTTGATTCTTGCGTTATGAATAAATCTGAGACAGTTGGCCAAAACAAACGTCAGCTTTTTTAGATTGCTAAATTTTCTCAGAATTTCATCCTCCTTTTCGTTTCTTTATAACTAATTAGGAGTGAAAGAGTTGAAGGAGCCTTGGTTTCAGGAACTTCATGTTTATGGAAAGACAATTGAGGCCAGGTATCAGAATCTTGACTCAGCCGTTAAGGGCCCCGAATTCAAAGAGTATTTTCTAAGATCTCTTGAGGGCTTGTCCCCTTAAAATTACATCAGCAGGGTTCTCAAGTGTAAGGACTTGTCGCCAGTCTTGAGTTACTGCTTGGATTTCAGCAAATATGTTTGCAACAAAGGTTTTAAGAGTATGAAAAGCCGTATTAATCCAGTTGAGAACAATGGTTGAATCAGACCAAAACTGAACCTTGTGCATTTGAAATGGAAAAGATTTAATTGTGGCATTGTACAATTTGATTAGAAGGTTAACCGCACACAATTCAAGTCGTGGACATGGTCACCTTTAAAGGAGCGACTCGAGATTTGGCACAAATTAAAGCACAATGATGCCTGTCTTGCTTATCAGTGTATCTTAAGTAGAGACACGCCCCGTATGCCTTTTCGGTGGCATCACAGAATTCACGTAATTGAATTTCGACTGGATCTGGAGTAAGGATAAAGCGATGGAATTTGACATCATTGAGAAGCTGCGATTGTTGTTTATAATTTATCCAAAAACTTTGCATTTCTTGAGGTATAGGAGTATCCCATGAGAGCTTAACTTTCCAAAGTTGTTGGATCAAAATTTTGGCTTCGACTGAAACCGCCTCTTTTAAGAAGATGAATTAAATCATCTCGAAGGTTCATTGAATCTTGGAATGTTTGTGCACCTGTGAGGAGGTCGTCCACATAAAAATCTCGTTTTAAAATTGCGGACGCACCTGGAAAAGATTCACGCTCGTCCTCCGCTAACTCATGAAGGGTGTGAATCACGAGAAAGGGAGCGCAAGCCGTTCCAAAAGTCACAGTATTCAAACGATAAATTTGTACTATTTCTTGAGGAGAGTTACGCCACAAAATCTTTTGAAAACGACGATCTTCATTAGATACTCGTGTTTGCCTGTATATCTGCTCCATATCGGCAGTAAGAGCGTACCGAAAGCATCCAAACCGTCTGATTATTGAAAAAAGATGTTCTTAAATAGTGGGACCAATCATTAAAGAGTCATTCAATAAAATACCGGAAGCTGTTTTTGCAGAACCGTCGAATACGACTCTGACTTTGGTAGTGAGACTTGACGTTTTTACCACTGCGTGATGTGGGAGGTAGAATCCGCGATCAAGAGGTTTGTTACTTGGAACTGGAATCATGTGTGACTCTTCAAGATAACCATGAATACACTCCGTGTATTTTTCTTTGAGAGAGGGGTCTGTTTCGAATTTTCGTTCGATGGAGTAAAAGCGTTGAAAGGTTGTGTTTTTGGAATTTCTGATAGAATTCTTTCTCTCATTAAAAGGGAGATTCACGCAATAACGACTTGATTCGGTTGTTCAACCATTCTTCTGAAAATGTTCTTTGCAAGCTAATTCCTCACTTGACCTGACTTCTGAGGTGGAGTCTGCCTCCAATTCACAAAGAATAGGCAGCTCCTGGAACTTAATGAGATTGCAGGTGATTTGAGGAGTCGATTTTGCAATGCGAGGCCTAGATATTCGACCAGCGATTATCCAACCGAGAAGAGTCTCCTGGTATACCACTGGTTGCCCTTTAACTCGAAGTTGACCAGAATATCAACAATTGCTGTGCCTAAAATGACCTGAGATGAAACTTGATAGTGACAGTTTAAAAGTTGTCGTTGAGTAGTAGGCTCTAAATTGAAAGAACTTGAATTTTCTTAAGTTCGCCTGTCAAAATGAAGAAGAACGTGAAGTCTTTTTTTACATTTTTTGCACGTATTCGCTCGACAATCGATGGTACGATGATGACCATTTAAACAATTATTACAGAGCGACGTTTTTTTTTATCTAGAGATACCTTTCATGTGGAGACATCTTTGGAAGGAGGGACATGAAGATGGTATGTGATTTTCATTACAAATGGGACATGTAGATTTTGTCGTATTTAATTGGGAATCAACCGAAGTTTTCATGCAAGATTGTGATGGTTTGTAGTTAGAATGTGACTTCGAATTTACTTTGCTTGTCTCGTTCTTTTGAAATGAATTATGTTTTGGAACTAAGTGAGATGAATCGATGAGTACGCGATGCTCGAGAAATGAAATCATGTAAAATACATGAGTGACCTTATGCTCGCGCTGGTTAGTGTCGCCACAGAGGTATCCAGAAGAATTTCATAGTGCGAGATATAGAGGCAGAAGTGTGATGCAAAAAAGCAAAGGGCTCATGGTATCGCTCTGAAAGATACCTCACTGGAAGGTGGCGTTGTTCATTGTCACACGATGATTTGCAGATGAGATAGTAAATCTAGTTTTCCAAAGAGGCATCAATCTCTCTATGTATGTCACTATGTGTGGATGTACCTTCAAGCTTTCCAACAGACAGATGATAAGTCTATGAGAGGTTGAATCAAAAACTTTCCAGTAGTCAATCCAGGCCACTCACAGGATTCGTTAATGGGCTGCACCATCTTTACAGACACACCTATAGATGAGCAGGTTTTTCCGACATCCTGATACGCCTTTCTTTGAGCCGCGTTGTTCGTACATCTCTCGCCACGCTGGTCCAATTGTCCGAACAATCCTATCATTTAGGATAGCTGTGAAGATCTTATATAGTGTGTTCAGACAAGTTATTGGCCTGTAATCTTCACGGTGAGCTAGTTGCCCGTCATCGGTAGGAGCACTGTCCGCCCTTCCACCAACCACTCTGGAAAAGGGTCTTTCGACTTTAGATATGATGTGAAAATTCGGGCCAGATGCCGCTGGGTTGAAGGTAAGTTCTTTCACCAGAAGGTCTTGATATCATCTGGTCATGGAGCGGAATAGTTCTTCATGTCTCGTAATATGTTTTTCACCTGCTCGGTAATGATAGGTGGGCATTCCTCCTCAGGTGTTATGAGGGCACTGCACAGCTCATTGAATCTATTTATATTCTGTAAGTATTCTGTCGTTGGATGATGGACTTCGTATACTTCTCTCCAAAATGCTTCGACCTCCTCTGGTGTGGCTGGGTGGACGACAGTAACTGGAGGGTCTTGGAAGAGTCGAGATGGGTCAGGCAAAAACTGTTGATGTTCTCTGACTCACCTTTCTTTCTCTGCTCTAGACTTCTCCTAGCGTTAGATAGTACTTGTATTCTGTCAACAATATGCTGCCTGATAGTCAGTATCTTTTCCTTGTTTAGTGTGTGATGGCAGATCCGCAGTTCGCGCGCGAACTGTCAAACATTTTCAGTGAAAGTCCTGCTAAATGATGTGTAGTTAATCACAAACTGAATGCGGGACGCGTACTGCCTTGCCCAGCCTATCTTTGTGCTGAGCTGATGCATTCGTCTTGAGATATTATGATCAACCGTTGGTTTTGTCTTCCGGTTTGCATGTGCCAAAGCTCTCGCTGCATCATACACACTACAATTGATAATCCAGTGGTCGGGTTCTTCGGAAAATTCTACACAAAGTTCGTCATCCAATTAAGCCAGATATTTGGGCTTGAGAGAAAGCTGAATGTTGTTGTATCTCTGGGTCCTGAAACGTCGCTTTTCCTCTATCGGATGCCTGCTCGCGGTTGGTTTCAGTGTCGCCTCTCTTCCTCTGTTACCGGCTTGTTCTGGCATCTTCTTCGGCAGTTTTATTCTTTAAATCTTTTGGCGTTGAACAAGGTATCTGCGAATAACATGCTTGCCATCCCCGTTCTACTCTACTCATTTGGGGTCGTTCACTGAACAAAGAACGAGTTTATGGCCCTTGATATCACGATACGTAAAATAATGCATATGCGTAAAAGCTTGCATATCAATTCGCCTTTTCCACGATTATACATCTCACGCTGTCAAGGCGGACTTCTGAATCTCCAATGCCTTCATAACTGAATTTTTCTAAGTACAGCTTACATCGTTAGAAATGGAAAAGATCCTCTCCTAAAAATTGTCAGGAATCACGAGATGATTGACAAAGGAGCGTTTCTTTACAAAGCCGCATAGAAGGCGCCTGGGACCCTTGGTCTGAATTTTAAAATCAGAAGTGAGGAAAATGCACTACTCCATCTAGATGCTTCACTTCTGAAAGCGGGAGAAGAGAAAGTGGAAGTTAAAAAATTCCATCAAGAGCTACTCAATAGAAAAATGCACGGAAATTTTCACAGGATAGGAGAAAAACATTCCTTGTCGAAAGAGTAAACATTTGCTATTCTCAGATCATCAGGGCTTAATTCAGGTACAGAAGGTTTCATTTTCCCATGACAGGATGGTGCCATTTGCACCTCAGTATACAGTGTCCGAATTTTATGTCACGAAGTTCTCAGCAATAGGTGCAGAGCGTGTCATGCACACGCAGAGTACCTAGAACACGTACTATCTAAGTGTTCCATCCATTCAGGGACTAAATGGCAGTTGGAATATAAGGTTAAGAACCACCGCAGAGTCCCACTAGGAGCAACTGCCATCTGAAAAATGACATCGGCTCTTAGTAGGACCGCGGTAAGTCCCACTCATGGCCACGTGTCACAGCCGTGAGATGGGCGGTCACAGGACACGATGAAATCACAACGACAGGCCGGCAAAAACCTCGTGTGTTTTGAGGAAACGAAGCGACCCAAGGATGACAGATTTCTGCATCCATCTCGAAAGTGCCGTGGCATATTTTTGGCACGCTGGCATGGCTTTAAGGTTACGAACCAGTGACAGTTTCGCACCTCCGAGAGCACCTACCACAAGGACAATTAATTGTACCGAATATTTTGAGTACAGTCGCTGCAGATCCCTTTTAAGATCTTGATATCTTCCTTCCTTTTCTTTCTCCTTGGCAGTGATGTTGTATTCGGAAGGAGCCAAGTATTCGATCACGAATATAGTTCGTTTCTCGAAGTCTTGGAAAACAATGTCAGGCTTTGAGTGTGCAACGGTGACTGCTGTCCAAAAATCGTAGTTCCAAAAAATTTGACACTTCTCGTTTTGCACAATTGACTCTATCTCCCTTGGAGAGATCGGCCGGGCAGGGTCGCGGCCAACACCATAAGAGCGGCAAAGATGGGTGCTCTGCACCTATCGCTTGAAACTTCTTGATATAAGATGTGGTTACGGTATGCTAAAGTGGAAATGACCCTGTCCTGGCATGCGGAAATAAAACCCTCTGTACCTGAATTAAGCCCTGATGATTTGAGAAAAGCAAAAGTTTGCTCCTTATTAATTGAAAATTCCCCTGGATGCCTCAAAAATAATTCAGAATCATAAGAATTGAGAGAGGCAAAAACCTTTGAAATTTTTTTTAATTGTTCTAGTGAAAAGGAAGAAACATGATGTTTTACTGAAATCTCGCTCGCTGAACAATTGTCCTATTTTTGTGTGTATGTATGCGAATATTAGTGTTTATTCAAGTATTTATACCATTATTGATTTTGACATTGATATGACCAGTTGTAAGAGTCAGTGAATATATTCTGAATTTCTTGCTCGTATTTCTTGACTATATAATCTCGCTCAACTTGCGTACGAATTTTTTTTCTGATTCTCTTATTTGAGTGAATATAATTATTCACGCTTTAACCTTTGTAATAAATTTCTAGAGTAAATTCAAATTGAAATTGGGAGACATTTAGTTAAACGAATTCTGAATATAGTGCAAGAAAAATTCTAATCGAATCTTTCACTGTTTGACACCTATTTTGAAGTTGATTCTTAATGATTTTTGCTTCCATAAATGATGTTTAATGTAATCCTCTAAAAATATTAGTAAAACAAATAAATGGGTTACATATTTGGGCGCCCGAACACTGGACACGATTTTTTTCAAATTGTAGAAATTAACAATCTTGAACTTTAATTAAAATTATAAAATAATTCTTGGTAATTTCAATGGAAGTTTGAGTTGGAGATTCAATGAGTAAGCTGTATTATGCTTATGAAGGTGAATGGTTGTTATAATTTGTGTTTATGTCTGACTCATCGACAACACCGATAACTACTCGGTCTCGTGGTAAACCATTGTATACAGGTTTAGAAGAACGTAAACGACGGTCAAATTCTCGAGTTAATCAATGTTGTTCGCGGAGAACTCTCTCAATTGAAATATTTAACGGAAAAGACAATAATATACAAACAGAGATGGAGCAATTACAGACAGAATTAGCGCGCGTTTTATCTGAAAATGAAAGGCAGAGAATTGAATTAGAAAGATTACGAAATTTTAGAGTCGACACACCACAGGCGAGACCACAGGGGGATACTGGGGATCGTTTGTATCAGGCTGTCATTCAAGGATTTCAGACGTTTAATGTTGAGTGTAAATTGCCCAAATTCGAAGAAGATGCGAGAAATCCAAATGAGTTTTTAGAGGCATTGAATGAATACTTTATCTTTAAATCAATTCCTGCACAACATAAATTAAATATAGTACCAAATGCTCTCGAAGGTCGTGCGAAGTTTTGGTTCGAGACTGAACGAAATAAGTTGATCGATTATGAAGCATTTCGTGAAGCATTTCCCGAGGACTTCTTTTCCGTTCCCACTCGAGTTAGAATAAAATCAGTACGGTCTCCTAAACGCTTTGATCCCTCACAAGATAATCTCCAGACGTATTTTTTCAAACAAATTAAAGAGGCTCAGTATTTTCAACCAAAAATGGAACCTTATGAGTTACATTACTGTGTCGTTCAGCAAATGCCATTACGAGTACGCGAAGCTTTAGTGACTGTCGATTATGAGGATGGTAAAAAGGTCACACAAGCGCTTTAAATTCCATAGAGAACAATTCAAATTTGGAGACTGTGAATATGCCTAATATGAATTTACCACCTCCTACTTTACCAGTGCAAGTTAGTCAAGTTTATACATCTATTAACAAAAATCGTTGAAACTAATAATTGGTGCGTTGAATTCGGGTCCAGCATCGCACCATACGTCATGTGATCATTATGAGGACCTTGCACGGAGTGTAGAGTGTGAGTCTGATTCGAATCCTTACCCCGATAAATCAATTAAAATACCGTTTTGTCCAGGATTAATTTTTCATATATTTAATGTTTCCATATCAGCCTTGATCGACACTGGAAGCCAAGTAACTTGTGTCTCTGACGAATTTTTTAAATATATTTCTTTGCATGGGAAATCGTCTGAGCTTCCGGTATCAAATATTGTTTTATTCACTGCTGTTGGTAAAAAGCCAACTACGATTAAAAAACAAATCGCACTGCAAGTATCTATAGGTGATATTCATTTGATTTCGAATTTTTTGGCTGTACCTAAATTATCAAATCAGATAATTTTGGGAAATGATAGATTGTTACGGAACGGGGTTCAAATAGATTATAAAAGGCATAGCCTGAGTATAAATGATTCTCTGGTTCCGCGGTCGTTGGTCGCGTTCGATCGGCTTAAGTCCGAGCGAGTGCGCGTCTGTCAAGATCAAAATATTACCTATATACAAGTAATTGATGTTACTCATAATAAATGTATTGATGTACCAGAGGACGAGTGTAATGCGATAGATGACATAACTCATCCCTCTAATTGTGATTTTTCTAACTCTCATGATCACACATGTAATGATGGGAACACAGAGAATGCCTATTCTTGTAAAGATGATTTTTCCTTGGATAATGGTGAATTTAACTGTTTCTCGTTATTATTGTCTTCCGATTGATATAGTACTGACAAGGACAAAGATTTATTTTTGAAAACAAAGGGTGTCAAATCAAAATTCGATGACGATCGGACGAAGGGGGATGTTTTTCCATTTTCCGAAGATTTACCATCGATCGAGGTAGTTTGCGGAAATATCATACACGAAAATGAATTTAATTCGTATGATGAAATAAATGTATGCATTAAGACTTTAGAAACGGATCATAAAAATGTTCAGGCGGGACGCAACACTTTCTTGGGCGGAGTACGAGAGATTGCGTATGAACTATCGGGACTTTATGACCGTGAGCGGGAAGGATTCATTGAGATGATGTCTAAATTTGAAAAGTTGCATACACTGAAAAACGAAAGTGCAAATTGTTTAGAATACAAACTTAATATCAAACCACATAAAAATTTTGTTAGAAAACGTATCCAGTTTCTTTATTATATCGAGAGCGAGTAAATAAAACTATTGAAGAAATGATTGCAGCAGGTATTATTGAGAGTTCAAATAGTTCTTACTGTAATCCACTCAGAATAGCCATTAAAAATGATGGTTCTGTTAGAGTATGCTTGGATGCTAGGTTTATTAACGAGATTATCGAATCCGACCATGAGTCACCACCTTTATGTACATAATATACATATACTTCCCTGTGTGTCGCTGAACCTCCCCCCCCCCGCCGCCATTTTTTCCTGCTGCATATCAACCCTACGAAAAATTGTCTGGCTACGACCTTGGTAATAGCTTCAAAATAGCGACTGACCATATAGTCTGGTGTGGGGCTAGTAAAAGAAAATGTCACACTTTTGGCCAGAACCAGGTCAGACCATCTAGTCAGCACAGCGTCATGACTGGAAACCTCTGGTCTGGTCCGGGTCAACGCCAGAAGATTCTTCCACACGGGGTATCGCTATAGTAAACAATTATGTCTTTAGTCTATTTGGTTTATGTTAGATTTAGATATTATTGAAATAAGAATACAAATACATAAATTGCAGTATAAGTACGTACCTTAAATAAAAATTTTACCCTTCTTGAATTTTAAATTTAAATCTTCGCATTAAACACTGAGTGCCACTTATTCTCCTGACTGCGGTTAGAAAGTGGAATATAAAATAAGGAGTACAAGACTTAAACAAATATTCTTGTAAAATCGCATTGTATCGATATCGAAACGATTAAAATAGTCTCATCGATCAACCGGTTTTGAGAGAGGATCTATGTGTAGGTATATATACTGTCCCGTTAAAGATTTTATCTTTCTAATGCCGTCAGAGATCCCGAGGCCTTGACACGTATTCGGCATTTCAATCTGACAGTGCACTTACTTATTGACTTGTTATATTGAGTAATAGATATAAAATTACAATAAAATCTAAGAACAAGCCTATGTAAGTGCTTCAGGGAAAGGTACATACACCGATTAGTATATATGTACTTAACTTTTTAGTTTGAATCACTTTTCACCCAACCTTGGGAGTTAAATATATAGAAAATAAAACTATTCAAACGACTCGACAAATTCTTTCTATCTTATGCTCATTACCGGTGAAGACGATTTGCCATTACTTATAGCAAAAGGGAAAGTCATCATTATCATAACGAAAAGCAAGTTTTTGAAAACAAGGATTATTGTAGTTTTTATTTTTTAACCCGTATGGAAAATAAACACAGATGGTATTTTGGTCTCCTCAGGACCTCACGAAGGCGCCCTAATGTAGGGAAACCTAGTTTAGAATGTTTGCAATTATTATTCGTCTATATCGTAAGGCCCAAAGAAGGACCCACAAATATAAGCCTCCCAAATATGATCCCAAACACTTGCAGAAATTGCCCCAGTTGGATCTGCTACAAGAAGGAGCCGGTCTGATGCTGACCGGGCCAACCCTGGGTAGATTTCATTTTCGGTTGCCGACCGGGCATTAGTCGGGAAACTTTTTTTTATAGAAATTACCAATTTTTCAAGAGACATGACATGATCAAAGACTCACTAACGGATGCTAGATGAATTCTCATTTGGAAAGTATAATTTAAAAATGTATTAGGTCAGCAAAACATAAATTAGTTTTTTTTAATTCTCCAAACGAACAGTATTTTATTTTTCCATTGTTTTAACTTATTAGATAAAACTGTTATCGATTCTGCAAAGTTCAACAGCAGAATTGTTACATTGCTTATAATTTTCTCAAATTTCAGATCGTTTTTAGACTGTACGCTTTCAAATTTACCGTCATGTCTGGCGACCTCTGGCCTCCGCGTCCGGTATTTGCTTTGATACTTAGATACCTCATAATTCGCAAATAAAATCGTGATCTATAATTAAAATCAAGCTAATTTTAGTAATAAGATTGAAAACACAAGTTGAAAACTCAAATCGCGTGGTTTCAGCAATTCCTAGGGAATTTCAGCAACAAAGATTAAACCTTTTCTCCAATTTCTAGGCAAGAATTTGTTAGCTTGAGCAACATTTTTAAACCGTTGTGTGGCCGGATTATCCGACCAGAATTGAAGCCAGAATGCGACCAGTTCACCGTGAAGTTTTTAGCCAGATCTCGACTGGGGCTATCTTGCCGGATCTTTGATTCGATTTCTACACAGGAACCGCAGGGTCCAAAATACAACGACCAAATACAACGGCGTAACGGACGGGCGGTCACCCGTCCGAAAGTATAGGGGGCCGGTCAAGTATTACGTCACACACTTACGGTAGAGCAAGGAAAAGATTTATGATGCAGAGAGGCGGGAGGGGTCCTTGATTATGTGATACCTTATTTTTTATATCTCACAGTGAATTTTGATTCCATCTCGTTTAATATAGTTAATAATAATGTTAAGTTTTTCGAGGTTTTTTTCAAGTGTCAGTATTTTAAAATAGAAAATTTTGAAAGTTTATTTAGATATCGAACATAAAAATATATTCCAAAATTTGGCCTTTAAAATCCAATCATGAAGTTAAAAAGAAACAAACAATAATTTAAATTCTGAGGGAGATTTTTAAGTGTCCCTTCCAGGGCAACCAAGGGGGAACTTCAAATTAAATAGGACCTAGCTAGCGCTATTTCAAATTGTTCGCATGAAAAATTGTATTGCCTAAGTTATTAAAGGTGGGAAATATTTCCAAAAAATCTACATTATCTTCATTCTTCCAAACGACAAATGTATGTCAAATTGCAAAATTACTTTCAAACAAGTATTTCCCCAATAAAATATGGCTGTAAATCTTATAAATATTTTCTAAATTTTACCTGAGTAATATTTCACAGATAATCTACAAGAGTTTTTATGCACGAAATGAGGTAAAAGTTTACAACCAATGATTGGTGGATCTGGAAAAGGTCTGTCCATCAGTGTCTCTAGAACGTGGGATTATTCGGCCCCCACCACTTTCCCATCTGGGAGAATGCATGCAAGCGTAGCGTCGGTGAGTTGGCCAGCCTCGTGTAAAGCCAAAAACGCACGAGGCACGAGCGCGAAGCCGAGATCGCCCGAGGCACGAGCACGACGCCGAGCTGGCCCGAGGGCCGACCCCGAATTCACGATTCGCTTTTGGCGGCTATTAGAAGGTTTGAGTTGATTTCGGCTTGCAAAAATTGACACCTTGAAGAAAGACTTCAAAACATGCAATGAAGTCTTGAGATATTTAATGATTATGTTTTTCAGGAATTATTGTGGAATGTTTTAGACTATCCGATTCTGTGCAACAGAGACTGCTGTCCGAAAATCGTAGTTCCAGAAAATTTGGCACTTCTCGTTTTGGACAATTGACTCTATCTTCTGTGGAGCGTTCGGCTGCGCAGGAACGCGGTCAACACCATAAAAACGACAAAGATGGTAATAAAGCACTCTTAGGGCCGCATTATGTCTGTAGATATATGTTGTTCAGTTATGAAGACCTGGGAGATTCAGAAGTCCGCCTTGACGGCGTCAGATGTATAATCGCGGAACAGACGAATCGATACGCAAACTTTTATGCATATGCATGATCTTACGTGTGGTGATATCAAGGACCGTAAGCTCGTTCTTCTTCCAGTGAATCATGCCAAACGAGTAGAGTAGAACGGGTACGGCAACCATATTAGTCGAAGATACCTTGTTTAACTCCTGTGTACTTCTTGACGATATTTGTAGCAGTTTGAAGTTTGCTTTTACCAGAGGCATAGATCTCCAGGTCATCCATATAAAATACATGAGTGGCCTTATGCTCGCGATCGTTAGTGTCGCCGCAGGGTTATCCAGAAGAATTTCGTAGTGCGAGAGTTAGAGGCAGGAGTGTGATGCAAAAAAAGCAAAGGGCTCATGGTATCGCCCTGAAAGACACTGAAAGTCTATGAGAGGTTTACTCGAAAGCTTTCCGGTAGTCAATCCAGGCCATTGACAGGACGCCTTGATGGGACTCAGCGTCTTTACAGACACACCTGCCAATTAGCAGGTTCTCTCGACATCCTGCTACACCTTTTTTCGAGCCGCACAGTTCGTGCTTCTCTCGCCATACAGGCTCAATTCTTCGGACAATCCTGTTGTTCAGAATAGCTGTAAAGATCTTATACAGTATGCTCAAACAAGTTATTAGCCTGTAACTCTCTGGTTTGGACAAGTTGCCTTTTTTCGGTGAAGTATAGTGCGTCCTAATACCAGCTACTGTGGAATGGGCGTTTGCGACTTTAAATATGAGGTGACTATGCGGGCAAAATGATAGTGTGTAGAAGTTAACTTCTTCTACCAGAAGTTCTTGATACCATCGAATCCCGCAGCGGAAAAGTTCTTCGTGCCTTTTTCACCTCTGTGGCAGTGATTGATGGGCATTCGTCCTCAGATGTTATGAGGTTGTCGCAAAACTCCTTGAAGTGGATGATATCATCAGTATTTTCTTTCAACTTCAGTGTTGTTGGGATCTTGTATACCGCTCTCCAAAAATTCTCTACCTCCTTGGACTTGGGTGGCTTTTTGACAGAAACAGGGTGATCGCTGAAGAGGCGAGATGGGTCAGCGAGAAACTGTTGATTCGCTTTCTCATCTTCGTCTGTAGCTTGTTCAAGCAGCATTTCGGGAAGCTCTCCGCGTACATATCCAATTTTCAAGAGGTAGGCGTGTTGATTTCGCGAAGACTGATGCGAAACGTTCTGAAGCTCTGGGTGTTGCTGGCACCACAGAGTGTGCATACTAGGGTGGTCCTTATTTTTCGATTTTTGATTCATCTCGGTCTCAACACCCCACCCCCCTCTATTTTGTTCCTATAAAAAAAAATCTTCACCAAATTTAAGCGTAATAGATTAATATTAACACGTGCCTCAAAGCACTCAAAGTTTCTTATGCAATAACATGGGGAAAAGTAGCGTCCAACTTCAAATGCAAGTATTTTTTTTTCATTTCATCGGAATCCTTTGGCTCTGTGCAATTGTGATCGTTAGACTATGTTAAAAAAACACATCTAAACGAAAAAAATTTTTTGTCAAAATTTACAAAATGGTGGATCCCTAAATTTGAACAAAAATTACAATTTCCACAATTGATAACAAAATCTCGCCTGATTTATACAAAAGGCAGATTCATTTATTAGAAAGCACGTGATGACAATGAAAACTCAACATTTAAAAAAAATTCAAAATGGCCACAAAATTTTTTTTTTTTAATCATTATTTTTTTATTTCTTGATAACGTCTTTTCATGTGTCAATTGAAAGACTACATGATTGCAAAGAAACATATTTCGGGATGTAAAAAAGTCAAAATTTTGAAAAATTCAAAATGGTGCCTTATGAAATACGCTAAAACTCGTCTTTTTCCAGTTTTGCGTTCTAAAATCTACAAATTTTGAAAAAAATCAATTATATTGTTACAAAGCTTATGGTTGGAAGTAGGTCTCGAAATGTTCACTAATGTGAAAATGGGTACTTTATTACTATTTTTAAAAAGTTACGTAATGTTTACAAAGTTGCGTAATGTTTATAAATTTAAACAAAATGTAAAATATATAATCAGAAATTGAGAATACTTTATACATTGGATGAAGAATAAATTTTCAACTTAAATTAAGAAATGACATTCTCAGTATAATTGCAGTTTCACGAACTTTTCGATAAAGTAGTTTTCTTCTCATCCGGGAAGCGACGGCGATAATCACTTACGACTTGTAGTAAATACTGCTTCTGTTCTTCGTTTTTTGTTAACAATTTGTTATAACGAGGCATTAATTTGACCCCCCTCTCTGTCGCGTCATTCACAACCTTCAGATTTTTCAACTTCTGCATACTTTGATGGTAATCTTCGAGCACTGCCCAGTCCACTGGAACTTGGCTAAGAAAGGAACCTAGAATCACGAACCGTTCAAAGAAATTCATAGTCTTGACTGGAACCAAGTCTTCAATCCCTTTTTTACGAACTGTGGAACATCCTTTGGTTGAATAATCAATCGTTTACAATCTCCGAAGGAAGAATCAGATTTGAGACTTTCGACCATTTTCAGCTTGGTTGCAGCGGGCACTCTTGTATCGAAGAAAGATAACCCTACCGTTTCTGATGTTAAGTACCAGAGATGACCACAACATTTTTTCGCAGCTACATGCAAAGTTCATAACCTTTTCCTTGGCATCCTTGAGTGTCGTGCAAACGTAATCATTTTGTATTCCAGGTCTAAAGAGAGCTTTGTTCAAGCTATCCCATGACTCCTGGAACCGTTTGAATAGTGGTACTGTTGGTGCTGATGACGTTCCAAACTTCACTTCGAAGACGCTTCTTAGGACTATCTCATAAATATGATGCCTGCAAATGACGGTTTTGAAAGACGTCTACGTTTGTGTCTTGAAGCTAATGGAGAGCATTTTGAACATTTCATCCGTGGCTGATTTTAACACAGGTAGCAATGGTGAGAGGCAAGGGGACTCACGGTAAACAAGCACCCCAAACGTGAGAGGCAAGGGGATTCACGGTAAATAAGCACCTCAAAGGAAACAGAACTTACTACGTCCACGTCGTTGTTTCCGGGTAACGCTTAACCTTGAATTGGCCTTGACAATTTACGTGGTCAAGGTGGTTCACATTTTTACATTCTATCGACTTGTTAAAAGCATCCTAAAGGTTTGCTATTCTCAGAACATCAATTAACTTCAAAAAAGGGCATATGACTGTTTTTGAAACACTTTACATTATTATTTGTCCTTTCTAAGGTCACAAAAAAAGATTTCTCATGAGACATTTTTGACGTAAAATTTTCCGCTCTTTCAAATCTGGAGTCGAAAATAGGAGTTTCCATTTTTGAAAGTCATCTTAACCCTCAAATGACCTTCAAAATTGACCTCAAGGTCAAAATTGATGATACAGTCCTCTGTCGTCCTCGCTCTTGGTTAACCTTTGTCTGAATCATTTTTTGGTAGATAAAATATTTTAGAAGAAGTTTGGGGTGATAGATTAAAATGAGACACCGATATATACTCGTATATATTTATATATTTTTCGTTTACTTGAAACAAAAATCCCTAAATATAAGTGTAATAGTTCAATTTTGCATAAAAATGATTTTTTAAACAGAAGCTAAACGCATTATCAAACCAAACAATCCAGCAAAATAGTTGAACTTTTGAATTTTGCACTAAATGCACGGATAAAGCGTTTTAATGAAATTTAATTTACCATATGATATAGGACAAAACAACCCCCCACCCTTCTACAGCCAAATAGTTCAATTTTTAATGATATATTTAAAATTGCATCATTACTTGAAGATTAACGTGGGTTAGCGTTATCAGATGATAAGGTTGTTATGTCAGAATCAATCGAAGACTTGTAAAGAATGTTGAACAAACTGAATACAAGCATGAAGAGCATGGGTCTCAAAATTGACATAAATAAAACAACAGTTATGGTGGTTAAGCGAAAAAATGATAAAACAGTTTGCAACACTGGTTTAAGTTATGAGACAATAGAAGAAGTTGCTAAGTACGTATGTCAGAAGTGAAAAGATATTTAATAAAACTAAACTGGCAATACATAATTCTATATTTGTAACAACTGTGCTATACGGTAGCGAGACACGAACCTTTCAGGAAAAGGATAAGAGTGAAATTATCGCGATTGGCGATGTTGATTGAATGATTGATGGGCGATGTTGAGAGAACACAAGGTAAACAACTAACGAAACAAGTTCATCAAGGTCAAGTAAATGGCAGTGTGCCCAGAGGCAGACCGCGGAGAGAATTGTTAGAATGTGTCAATGAGGCCCTAATTCGAAGAGATATAAGAAGCCATAAAAACACGTGAGCTTGCATGAACAAATTCATGGACGTGATGAAAGATAGAGAACTATGCCAGAACAGAAAAGTGTGGCGACCAATAGTTAACAAGAAATGCATGAGGAAGAGTGTCAGTAGAGTTAATGACGCCTGAAACAAATAACTTTGGATACGAATGAGACCGAGTGTAGAACATCATATAACGACTTCATAAGGCTATTCACTTGGGAGGATCACTAGAGAGATTGAGTAGCAAACTGAGTCAGAGCAGTGTTGTGGAACAAACCTGTTATTTAAATGAATAACATGAAAATTTTTTCCAAGGTTTATTTGAAGAAAGGAAAACTTAATTATCTGTAGAAGAGGGCTCCTTATCAGAAGTAAAAACACATTAAATGAAACTAAAATGGCAATACATAATTCTATATTTGCACCAACTGTGCTATACGGTAGCGAGACATGGACTTTTCAAGAAAAGGATAAGAGTCAAGGGGCGCTCTTGTCGAGGTCCAATAAGACGCACCCTGCAGGTGTACTGCCCATATGAAGACAGGCCCGCCAAATGCGTATTTTGAAGACATTTTTGTAATTACAAATTCTGTAATTCATCTTATCATTATTGAAAATATTTTACTCGTGGGACACACATAATCAACATTTTCAAATGTATAATATTAAAATTTCGACTATAATTTTGTATTTAATGCTAGTAAGAATGTATTATTTGCCGGCCTTTTTTTGCCCTCGTTTCTTTGGATGGTTTGTTTTAGAGATTGCCCTTTTGTGAACTATTTACTGTAATGTGAATCATTTACTTGTTGAAGCATATCATTTTTTTCAACACGAATATATTAATAACAATGCGTTTTTGTGTATAGTTTACATTCTAAGCTCATAGTGAATTTTATTTGTATACCTTAAAAACTCGTATTTTTGTTTAGAAAATTCATTCCTTTGATTGAAAATGTAACACAGTTATTGCAAATTAATCTATTTTCTTGAAAATTCGACTTTCTTTTGTCATACAAATTTATTTGTTTAGCTTGAAAATCAACTTATTTGTTGAAAATTCAACTGTTTTACATGAATTTCTTATCTGTTGACGGGAAATTAAACTATGTAATACAAAATCGAAGTATTTGGTGAAACGTTGAGGTACTACAATGAAAATGATGTATTTTCCTTGAAATTGATTTTTTTTTTAGAAATTTTTTTCATTGTTGGTTGAAAATTAATTCATTCAAATCAAAATTTAGCTACTTAGTTTTTGGTTTAAGGCCATGTAACAAGTATACCAGCTGATCAATTCCGTCCTGAGATCAACATTTTTTCACTCATAATAAAAAATAAATTTAGAATAACGCGGAAATATTTTCGGAAAATATTAATAAATATTAAAGGACCGTTTGTGGCAAGGCACAGAGTTCGGAGAAAAAAAAGCTTATTTATAAAAATCATAAATATCGACCGATGCATTAAGGCCTTTGTTTAGGCTTCACGCAGAAGTTTGACTTCTATCTTTCTCTGTCGGTAAGGAAGAAGTTCGCTGTTGGTAACTTTTTTCTTTTTTTTGTTAGGCTGCAGGTGGCGCCAGGTGTGATCGATTTGATTTCTGGCTTCAGGTGACTCTGTTATGTGAAACTCGGAAATTATTAGTGGCATAAAATTCGACTTTGCACCGGAATTTAGAGCTAACTAGGTACTCTGGATTTGTGCCATGTACAAAATCCGGGGTCTTTTTTTTACCAAAAACGTGTAGTAATGCTGGCTTCAGGTGACTCTGGTACGTAAAATTCGGAAATTTTCGTGGTATCAAATTCTACTTAGCACAGGAATTTAGTGGTTATTTAGTGCTCATAGGTCCTGCGAAAAATAAATTTCGTGCCCGGTAATTTTAGTCAAAAAAATGTAGTAATGCTGGCTTCAGCTGTCTCTGGTATATAAAACTCGGAAACTATTCGCAATATCGAATTCAACTTTGCACAGGAATTTAGTGCTTATTCAGTGCTAATTCGTCCCACAAAAAGTAAATTTTGTGCCCCGTAATTTTAGTCAAAAACTTGTAGTAATGCTGGCTTCAGCTGACTTTGGTATGTCCAACTCGGAAAATATTCGTGGTATCGAATTCTACTTTGCACAGGAATTTAGTGCTTATATAGTGCTAATACATGCCGGAAAAATTAAATTTTGAGCCTGGTAATCGCGGCCAAAAACATGTAATGCTGGCTTCAGGCGACTCTGGTATGTGAAACTCGGAATGTATTAGTGGCATCAAGTTCTACTTTGCACAGGAATTTAGTGCTAATTAAGTGCTCTGGCTTTGTGCCATGCACAAAATCCGGGCACTTTTTTTTATCAAAAACGTGTAGTATCGCTGGCTTCAGGTGACTCTGTTATGTGAAACTCGGAAATTATTAGTGGCATAAAATTCGACTTTGCACCGGAATTTAGTGCTAACTAGCTACTCTGGATTTGTGCCATGTACAAAATCCGGGGTCTTTTTTTTATCAAAAACGTGTAGTAACGCTGGCTTCAGGTGTCTCTGTTATGTGAAACTCGGAAATTATTAGTGGCATAAAATTCGACTTTGCACCGGAATTTAGTGCTAATTAGGTACTCTGGATGTGTGCCATGTACAAAATCCGGGCTCTTTTTTTTTACCAAATACGTGTAGTAATGTTGGCTTCAGGTGACTCTGGTATGTGAAACTGGGAAATTATTAGTGATATAAAATTCGACTTTGCACATGAATTTAGAGCTATTTAGGTACTTTGGATTTGTGCCATGCACAAAATCCGACACTTCTTTTTCGCCAAAAACGTGTAGTAAGACTGGCTTCAGGTGACTCTGGTATGTGAAACTCGGAAACTATTCGTGGTATCAAATTCTACTTTGCACGGGAATTCAGTGCTTATTTGGTGCTAATAAATGCCGCAAAAACTAAATTTTGTGCTCTGTAATTTCAGTCAAAAACATGTAGTAATGCTGGCTTCAGGTGACTCTGGTATGTAAAACTCGGAAACTAATCGTGGTATTAAATTCTACTTTGCACAGGAATTAATTGCTTATTTAGTGCTATTAAGTCCCGCAAAATCTAAATTTTGTGCTCTGTAATTTTAGTCAAAAACATGTAGCAGTGCTGGCTTCAGATGACTCTGGTGTGTGAAACTCGGAAACTATTCGTGTTATCGAATTCTACTTTGCACAGGAATTTAGTGCTTATATAGTGCTAACAAGTCCCGCAATACAAAATTTTGTGCCCGGTAATTTTAGTCAAAAACATGTAGCAGTGCTGGCTTCAGGTGACTCTGGTATGTGAAACTCGGAAACTATTCGTGGTATCAAGCTCCACATTGCACAGGAATTTAGTGATTATTTAGTGCTAATAAGTCCCACAAAAAGTAAATTTTGTGCCCGTTAATTTTAGTCAAAAACATGTAGCAATGCTGGCTTCAGGAGACTCTGGTATGTGACACTCGGAAACTATTCGTGGTATCAAATTCTACTTTGCGCAGGAATTTATTGCTTATTCAGTGCTATTAAGTCCCAAAAAAACTAAATTTTGTGCTCGGTAATTTTAGTTAGCACAAAATGAGCACTCAATTCCTCTAAAAAGTGGAATTTGATACCACGAATTGTTTCCGAGTTTCACATACCAGAATCACCTGAAGCCAGCATTACTGCACGTTTTTGGTAAAAAAAAGCGCCCGCATTTTGTGCATGGCACGAATCCAGAGCACTTAATTAGCACTTAATTCCTGTGCGAAGAAGAATTTGATATCACTGGTAGTTTCCGAGTTTTGCATACGAGATTTGTGGCTTCAGCTGAAGCTGGCATTACTACATGTTTTTGACCAAAATTACCGAGCACAACATTTTTTTTCTGCAGCATAAATTAGCACTAAATAATGACTATTTTATGGGATAGTGCGCATGTCGATATGACAATTTTGTAATTCCAGCTTCCGGGACATTCGCAATTAAACGACTTACAAAAAAAAAATTATATTAGAATCAGCCTAATAGACATAGAAGAACAAGAAGATTAAAGAGATAGGCGAAAAGGATGAATTGGCAAAGAGATTGAGAGCAATAGACGTAGTTCGACTTGGTGTTGTTTTGAGTTCGTCTCCAAGACATCGACGTCTGGCTGCACGACATCTCAAAACTGAGACGAGACATCAGATAATGTCTCGCTTTTATGCTCTGAGCAGGGTGATTTCAATTCGGCGTAAACTTGTCTCAAGAGTAACCTTTTTGGACTCAGAAATGAGACTGTTAACGGATGTGAAGGATTAAAATTGATGAATGAGAAATTGGTAATTATTAAATTAGTTATTTTGAATTTAAAAATTCAGAATCTGTGAGATGCATAGAGAGATTGATGCTTCTTTAGAAAATTAGATTTGCTATCTCATCTGGAAATTATCGTGTAACAACGAACAAAGTCACCTTCCAGAGGGGCGTCTTTTAGGGCTACACCATGAGCCCTTTGATTTTTTTCATCACACTTCTGCCTTTATCTCTCACACTACGAAATTCTTCTGGATACCTCTGTAGCGACGCAATGTGCCAAAATTCATCTGAAGATAGGAAAGATTGTTAGCGTTCCCAAGGACCCTGATCTTGTGGATATAAGTGTTATTAGACATCTTAACACTGGAGAGACCTATACATACCTGGAAGAAGTGAACTGCAATGTTCACGAAACGTCGGCAAGATTCGTAGTTTTACACACGATTGAAACCCGAAAAAGCTTTAAATTTTAAGTTATATCCTTATTTTAGATAGCGATTTTAAACACTGAAGTAACGTTTAGGGAGGCTCGTAATGTACTGTGCTTCGCCGGAAAGCCCGATTGTAACGGATCGAGTAGACTATTTGCATCTAGGTGAATCGTGATTTGCGAATACACAATAGGTTCTAGCGGCTTAGACATAGAACAAAGTATCGTAATCGGCCGGAAATCATTAGGAGAATAGGGACCATAAACCTTGGGCATAGGACTGATCAAAGCTTTTTTTCATAGATCAGAGAAAAATCCTACTTGAAGAGAAGAGTTATAGATGTGAAGGAGTATGGAGAAATGTACCGGAAGCGCTAGCCGAATCATCTTTATAGATATACCACTGCCTCAAAAAATCGAGCTTGCCTGAACTGCTGTAAGGGGTGTACTAGAGTTGGAGAACTTGAAGGATGGTTAATTTGTAAAGGCTTGTAGTAAATCATTAGATGAGAAAGTATAAGCTGAGACTTCATTCTTAGGTGGGATTAGATATAAGCGTCTGAGTAAGTACCAGATATTTTCATTCTTGTTCTTCATAGCATTGTAATTAAATTGATTATACGAATCCCTGATTTTAGTTTGAACCAAGTTCCTTAGCTGACGAAACTTCGCTTGTATCAGTAGATTTTTAGTTTTCTTTGTCAACCGACGCTTATTATTACGTTCCTCCATAAAATTTTTGATTTCAACAGTGATCCAAGGAACTGGATTTTTGTGTTTATGTAAAAAATGCAAAAACTCAAATTGATCCAGCGATGAAATTAAATAAGAGCACAAAAGATTTAATTTACTAATAATATCTTTAATTCTTAGGATTTTTTCTCAATCGTAGGTCATTAACTGCGTAGGTCATTATGCAAGATGTCTTATTTGAGTTTGATTACGGTTTGAGGATCGAATACAGGAATATTTTATTGAATATGTATAAGATCGTGATTCGATAGAAATGGGATAGGATGTTGGCCATAAGAATTCAGCTTATCAAGATCATATACTATCATTAAGTCTATTTGAGAACTGAAATGATCAGTTGGATGGGTGCAATTATGTGGGGCAATAGATAACCCAGAGGCATGTATTTGTTTGTTTGTAATGTAGGCGGTGGAGCCCATGAGGTCCCACCCCTGGCGCTCAAGCTATAAAGCCTATTGTGCCACACCCGTGTTTATGTTGAGGCAGTACTCCGAATCCGGCATACGTATCGTACAGTGAATGACGTCCTACTTGTTTTTGGCCAAGTGGCCCTCACTCACTCTGCTATTCGGCAGCCTCCCTAGCAGGCTAGGGTGGACGAAGCGATCCCACTGAGCTCATCACTTAGATGCACAGATTCGAAGCACTGCCTTGGTGTGTTATGTAAGTGTATGTGTGTGTGTGTGTTCATTACTCGAAATTAGCCAGCAACCGCTGAGCAAGAGTCCCCCGTAGGAGCCTCAAGCGCAAAGAGATCGCTGCCTCATTTCCGAATCTACTCAAAATCGACTTCGAACCCAAGGCTAGTCCCCTAGACATGGGGCCTACACCTTGGAACGTAACTAGCCTCTTCTGAGGGGACCTACAGCTTAAGGTGGGGTCCGAACCACCGGAGCCCTAAAATCTAAATTAGTATAGGCATTTGGAGGTTTATAAATGAGATCCACCAAAACACTGTCACGCGCCCCCATGGCATCAACAAAAATAAATTCAGCAGTCAGATAGTTAGCTGCCGAGCTAAATCCTAATAAGACCCCCTTCAGGCTGTCGTGCACATACCAGCAAATACCACTCCCTCGCCGCTCCTCTCTGTCTCTACGGAAGAGCGCGTAGTTGTCAAGAGCGACTAAACTTGATGGGTGATTAGAGGTTAGCTGAAAAAATGTTGAAACTCATAAATGTGAACCAAGAGAGACTGTGTATTCACATGGAAAATACTTAAAGTATCCATAATAAACTGTGAATGAACTTACTTGCAAAACAAGAATTAGCGTAAATGTATCAAAAAATACCCCAGCATGGAATGTGCATATTATTTATAACGACGATAGTTGCCAATACCCAACTTAGTCCAACCTTCATATTGACAATTCTAATCAATAAGTGAACTGCTTCTACTCTGAAAAAATAATATATAGAGAAAGATGACAAATGTCCTTAAAGAGTTAGTTGCTAAGTATTCACAGATTGCACTTACAAATTCCCCGAAAATAAATATAAAACGGCGAAGAAAAAAACTCAAAATAATTGTGACTTGTTGCTAACTAAATTAATAACAAATCCATATATAAAAATAGCAATACCTATACTATATATATACTATATACGTATATATACCTATACTGATAAGATTGGCCACTAATGTTGGCTAATCCAAAAGATGGTCACTGATGTTGGCCAGAACAATTATGGGCGAACCGTCCTCTTTACAGCAAAAATTTTTACCTTCAGTCCTCCACAGATACTTTAATTTCTTCTTTCTTCTAAGTTGTCGAGCGTCACTATACATAAGCCTATTGTTTTTAGCGGGCAATTCTCTCGTAGAGAGGCAAATCTTCACTACGTTCAATGATTTTGATTGTTGATCCACGATTTTTCCTAAAGTTTTCAAAAAGTTTCACGCGAGTAGATTGCAGTTGTAGTTTAACCATCAGTACTGGTGAGACGTTCTGAGAGGTGACATTGCTTGTTAAAGCTCTGCGGCGGTAAATAGACGAAATGTTATCCTTCATGAGAAAAGATGCAGCAATCTGATAGAAAGTAGCGGGCAAATTCTCCGACTGTTTGACAGGTGAACCGCGAACCTCAAGTGTTTAACAGAGTGCAATTTTATTCTAAAGTCGGCATCAAAAGTACGCGACCCTAACTTTGAACGCTTACAACTCGTTCAAAAAAAATCGCAGAAAATTTTGGCCAGGAATACGTGAAAGCTTAAGGTCTCCCAAATAGAAAGATATGTTTGTGGAAAACGGTCTGTAATTGGTAAACAAATTGATAACTTGATTTTACATTTAAAGTTCACCGTATTCTTTACGATGAGCCTTAACAGACAATCCAAGTTACCAATTTCACGCCTGAAGCAAAATATTTTAACCGGTCTGTGGACGGGTTACCCGACCGGATCCCGGCCGGTATGAAAGCCGGAATCCGACCAGTTTACCGTGATGTTTTTAGCCGGATCCCGGCCAGTATCCCCGGCCAGCGCCCGGTTTAAACTGGGGCTATCCAGCCGGCTCCCTGCCGGATCCCTGTTACCATTCCTACACGGGTACCTTCTAGGAAATCATTTCTTTGACCTAATATTTTTCACTTTCAATGCGAAGAAATATTTACTTACCCGTGTAGGAATGGTAACAGGGAGCCGGCTGGATAGCCCCAGTTTAAACCGGGCGCTGGCCGGGATCCGGCTAAAAACGTCACGGTAAACTGGTCGGATTCCGGCTTTCTTACCGGCCGGGATCCGGTCGGGTAACCGTCGGGTAGCCATTGTTTTATTTTCGAAACCACGAGGTGATTTGAGGTTAGGAAGTAGGAAAGGAAAAAATGAATACACAACACAATACTTTATTGAAAAATAATAATTATTTGCGCATGAAGTGGGGTTTTCAAACTGATTACCGAAATAAGGTTGATTTTAATACCGGGTTTTATTTTTTAACTTCGAGGAGATGACGCGACAAGAGTGCAACGTGCAATCTCGTTCGAGGTGAAAAACTGAAACTTGCAAGTGTCTACGTCGACGCCAGGCGCAGAAGGCGTCAGACATGGCGGTAAATTTGAAAGTGTTCAGAGTAAAAATTTTATGAAAATATAAAAAACTGTAAAAATGGTAACAATTCTCCTAATACACATTGCAGAATCGATAACCGTTTTAATTAATAAATTAAAACATTGGGAAGAATTAAATGTTGTTGTTTTTTTTTAAGAATTTGAAAAGCTAAATTCTGTTTTACTGATCTAATAAATCCGTAAGTAAATCTTTGCTAATGTCACGGCTCTTAAACATGAAACCCAACCAGGGGTAGCCCGGCCAGCATCCGACAGAAACCTTGTTGTAGTAGGGCCAACTGGGGCAATTTCTGCACGGGTAGGAACCTAGGTTTATTGAATGTGTTTTAGGCGCCCGAAGAACTCCTTCTTTAGCCCAATGAAATCGTTTCTTTGAAAGGCATAAATATGTTTTAAAATTAAATAATTCATACATCTCTGGAGCAATTAATTTTTTGTTTGTTTGAGTCAAAAAAATCTTCACTGAAGATAAATGAATTTTCATTCAATTGAAGAAATATTCATTCCATGTTAAGAACTGTCAGAATCACAACAATAAAACCATTATCAAAATTTAAAATATATTCTTTCAGGATAAGTCGATATTTGTTCAATTGAAGAAAAAAAATTATTTAACACTATAAGTTGATATAATTGTTGCAACGAAATAATGATTTGCATTGAAGAAATATTTATTCAGCATAAATGAATATTCATTCAGTTAAACAAATATTTATTGCATCATAATAATTATCATAATCAACACAATAAGAAAATTGTTTAAATGTAAAAAAACATTCTTTCAATACAAATGTATATTCATTAAATTGAAAAAATATTGATTGTATGCTGGAAGTTAACATAATCATTGCAAAGGAATAATTACTTAAATTGGAGAAATATTAACTGAAGATAAATGAATATTCATTCAATTAAACAAATATTTATTTCATTCTAAGAATTATCATAATCAACACAATGCAAACATTATTTAAATTACAAAAATATTCTTTAAATATAAATGTATGTTCATTAAACTGGAAAAAATATTTATTCAATGACAGAAGTCGACATAATCATTGCAATCAAATGATTACTTGAATGGAAGAAATATTTTTTTGAGAAAAAGGAATACTACATTCAATTAAACAAATATTTACTGCATTCTAACAATTATCATAGTCAACACAACACAAAAATTATTCAAATGTAAAAAATCTGCTTTTAATATAAATGTATATTCATGAAACGGAAAAAAATATTCATTCCATGCCAGAAGTTGACATAATCATCGCAATGAAATAATTATTTTTATTTAAAAACTGTTTTGTATACATCCACGCTCCCTTGAAGAATTTCAATTTTCCATGGCAAACTAGAAAAATTTAAAACCGTAACAAATATTTGAAATTTAAAATAGAATTCTGCTAAAAAGTAGCCTCTTCCAATAAAAAAAATTGTATCCTTTCGAACTCAATAAAAACCTGAGAAGTATAAAATGTACTGCCAATTTAACAAAAATTAAAAACTATAATTTCCCCATTTTAAGCATGATAAAAATAGTAAAAATACAATACTTCCCATTCTTGCACTCAATAAAAATTTAAAACCAAAGAAGTTCCTCTTGCAATTGAGAAACAAATTAAATACCAAAATTTATTTATTTTAATTTTGGTCGTTTCAAATTAATAATTTTCAATTGTTATTTAACGTTACAATAAAAATTGTAACGTTAAAAGTATAAATGTTGCACTCTGAAATTTTTAACATTCAAGGCTTGCTATTTCAATCAATTCAGTAACAAACTGTTTAGTTTTGAGTATTTGATTTATGATTGCTCACTCTGAAATTTTTTAATTAAAAAGTTTCAAACTGAATAGGTTAAAAATGAAATATTTTAGAATGTAATAATATTCAAACAGGATTTTAATTTGAATAAAAGCGTTTAATTGTGAATATATTAATTTTAATTTATTTTCACATTAAAAATAGTTTATAAAGTTTCAGTCAGACATCTCAGTATGTTTAATTATTAAGGCTTTCGTTTTGAAAAAGTTGCATTTTGAACGTTAAAATTTTAAAATTGTTTAATTTTGAACAGATTTAGAATCGTATTGTAAAATAATTATTGTACAATTTTTAACACTCGAACTACAGTTCAGTGTATAATAGTATATTGTGTATCAAGGGCGTAAAGAAGGCTATTTCGACGAGTGTGAATTTGCTGCCCGAACGAAGCGAGGGCCGCAGTCACACGAGGCAAAATAGCTTTACGCCCTTGATACACACCATACTAGCCGGAAGTTGAAAATACCTCCAATCGATCGGGCACTGTCCATTTACTATTAGGAGGTACTGAACTTTTAATTTTACTAGGTATTTTGTATTTTAAAAAGGATGGACGGGAGGTCTGGGACACCCGGTATAATATAATATCTCACGGTCTTGAAACATGGCCATATGTGTGATATACCGCGGTTCTACTGGGAGCCGGTATAATTTTTAGATGGCATTTGCTCCCAGTGTGACCCTGCAGTGGTTGTTTAACCTTTTTTTTTAATGTATAAATATATACTTGACCTTTATTCTTGAACACTACAAATCGTACAATCTCGGTTTGGCACCCGTACCTGCGGTAGAACTTTACTGTGCAGCATTATTTGTGACATAAATACTGTGCACCGTTATCTATGACATAACTCTACTGCGCATCATTTTGTGTGATATAATTCTACTAGGCATCATCATCTGCGATATAGCTCTACTACGCAAGCCTATGAAATAAATAACATTATTGCTCAGTTTTCAATCCAATAATTTAATATAACCAAAAAAATTTCTATAAATTATATAATGCTCGATATTTTTATTTGACTAGCCCCTACGCCTTTCGCTTTATTTAAACACTTTAGAGAGGCAAACATTCTGGGTGGAGATGCCGCAGGGAGACTTGTGACTGAAGAGACAAGCCTTAGATGTGGCAATTTAGATCGGGATGATAGCTGCACGAATTGGTTTCGGGAAACTTGCCACATTTTTGTTACTTTTGAAATTCAACAAAACTTTCGATACTTTTAGTTTCACATGTACCAACCAAATTGAGAAAATTTATTTATTTTATGTTAGTGAACTCAAATATTTGTTCTCAAATTATGAAATCCTAGTAAAGAAGCAGACATGAAAGAGGTAAGGCTGTACTTTAATTATCTCTCTACGTTCCAGTTTCTTTTCCTTTGCCCGAAAGGCATTCTTTATCGCGAAGCACCCTATTCTCGTTTTCTCTTTTTTGTGACTTAAAATGTAACATTCGAAACCCTGTATGTTTATGAGAAATGCTTTGCAATTCGTTTAAGAGAGAAGAAAACTAGAAAAAGTATAGTAGGAGCAGTAGGAATGCTTACGTCATATGGAATATGATGCGAACATTCATTGTTCACTTTTGTACGATGCACATTCACTAGTGTATTTGTATAACAATTTAATTAAAGTTAATGTTAATAAAATACATTAGAAACGACTGTCATATGCTAAAGCATGTAATCTTTTAGTAAGAAGAAGACTAAAGCTATAGACAAAATATTTTAAGAGAATTTGATGGAAACACTACCATAATCATCAATTTAATCATTTTTACTTCAGCTTTATACTACAGACATTTAAAAAATTTTCAGGACGATTTGAAAAAAAATAGTTATTTTCGACATCGACTATAAATATTTAGTCTTACTATTTGGTGAAAAAATCCCCAGCAATGAACTTTCATTAGAAATAGTATGAATCGGCCCAAAAAGAAGCTCCGTTTTGGTATTTTTTTGGCCGATGAAAAAATCAACCAGTTTTTTGGTGGCCTCACTGATCCTTCCTTATCCCTTTCTTTCGAACGCTCAAACGCGACAGTTTTGGCCCAGTAATTGGGCCCTCCTCAGGTGTTCGTGATCGCGCTGGAATTGAAGGCCATCAAAAGGCCCATTCGGCCACTTCTTAGACCACCAAAAAACTTTTTTTTTTCAATTTACGATCGCGGAGTGATCAACTAATTTACGCAGATAAAAATATACCTCTTCAAGGTAAATAAGGACATTGTTTAAATAAACGGGTTTAGACACTATATAGAGATTTAAAAAATAATAGGTATAATAGCATATAGTATACCGTCAACCGGGACGAACCGACACTCCTGGTTGAACTGCTGCAATCCTTTTTTTTCATCGTCAAAGACTGAATGATTGTATATAAAAATTGATCCTGGGCTTCACAGATTACGCAATGCTTCTATCTTATCGCCCAAATACATAAATTCATATTTATTGATTTGTAAAAAACTAATAGTGGTGAAAATCAATATATATGTCGGCTTTCACCCGAATTTCTAGGCATTTTACTAAACGCTGGCCAATAGACGAATTTTCTTTTGAATGTTCAATTTTAATCTAATAGCCAGATCAACTCAAGAAGTTAGCCTGAATGTTGGTTTTTAGCCTAACATCCTAAGGCTCCGTTGGTCATTAGAATAATCGACAGCAAGGTCGTTTAGATTTCACGATAAGTTATTATCGAATATTCTTAAATTATGTGAACAAATTTTCCGCCCCTTAGTTTTGACGATACCTGTACATTATTTGTATATAATAAATTATAATAAAATTTTTGACAATAATGTTACAGAATCGGACTGATTCCCTTATCAGATTTTTTTTCTACACTTCGAAAAATTTGAAACCAAAATAGTTTGAAAGACGATTATCACGTGTTATAAATGCTAAGTAAGTTTAAGATGGAGACGGAGGGTGCACACATCGTCTTCCTCATATTTTATTTCTAACAAAACTATAATTACTAATATTTATATTTTTTCGGATTGTTACTCCAATTTTAATGTCAACATATCTCTGCATCATACAGATCTATTATTATTATTTCAAATATGAGCACTCGTGATAAATTGTTAAATATATGACTGCTTTTTACATACTTTTTTCTGTAACACCTATATAGTTGGTTCCGACAAAATATGACAATCTTTTTACAAACTATTTTGGTTGAAAATTCAGAATAAACAAGAATTTTCCTTATAAATACCAATCTTTTGTGTTGTAACGCAATTTTAGAATGGGGTTTATCAAGTAGGAACAAAAAACGATTGCTTAAAGGTTGGTTTCCTGGACTGGACATTTTGCAAAATCGGGACCAAGTCGACGGTCCCAAGCCATTTTGACGTATCTCCAGTGAATGCGTTACAACTGTCGTATCTCGTTGTCATTTTGGAAAAGTATCGCAACTCGCAGAATCAATTCCATAGTGTCGTATCTCTTGATAGTGTTTTAAAAGTGTCGTAACTCTTTTTATTTGTTTTTGAAAACGGAGCAGTTCTTTTCCAGTTCATTTAAATGAGCTACGTGTAAGCTACTAATGACTTTTTCTGTTCGGTTCACAGGATCATACTGTTTTTCATTCTGCAAATTATATTCATATTCCGATTCCTCGTAGCTTGCTCCTGGGAATTCGCAATATTCGAAGGGGATGATGTCCTGTGGTTGAATATCGAAGTTCATATCGCTTTCTGTAGTGTTGTAGGCGTATGAGTAGCATATACCATCGTTGTTTTTCACGATTCCTTCCCCTATGTAAATTCCTTTCGGTGCATCTACGCGGGGGAGATATCCCTCCGATAAGTCCTGATTCGCCACGTCGATAGGTACTAATTGTTTTACTCCTTTCGTAATTTCTTTCGGGCTAATTGTGATTCATTTTCAACGAAAGGCATAGGGATAATAGACCTTGATATAATTACTAGGGTGTTGTGTCTAAATGACAAGTGCGCTCGTTCCTGACGAAGGTATGCGCGGCCGATCATTCCGTCGGCAGAGAGAGGAAAATCGTTGTGCACAACATGAAATTCCACGGAGTCGTCCAGTAGTTTAATTAATATTGTTCGATGAGTCCTGACTAATTCTTCAGTTATACATGAGATCTGAATCTATTCGTTACTTACTGTTAGATGACCCTGCAATGCCTGGAGCTCAATCAAATTTACGTCTGAACCCGGATCTACCAACAACAAAGCTCTTCCTTCACGAAACTCACACGCGGTTAGTTGGGTGACGGGAGAGTCTTCCTTTTGGTATCCTGTTCTGGAAACTCGTTTTGATTTTGCAAAAATTTTACTGTCTTGGGACGCTCTTTTAATATTGGGCTCGTTGAGGCGTCCTGAGAACGAGCCTGCGAGTAGTTTAAAGGTGCAGGTTTAGGTGACATCGGTCTCGACCCATGTTGTGGACTTGGTGGAGGCCGAATAGCATTATTGGTTGTGTTATGCATTGCATTGGGATACTGTACGGGAAAAGAATACGCGAAGTTGAGAGGATGCATTGAAGGATACTGAAATTGTGGTGGATATGGATGAGGGTACAGCGAAGGTTGATTAGAAAAAGGTGGGTAAAATGGAGGAAATTACTGCACACAAGGCGATTGCGTTCCCATTGTTGCTTTCTCTGATTTTTTCGATTTGTCAATGTTTTACAGCTGCTTAGAATACGGGCTAGATGATCTGCCCCTTTCGGGATTTCGATCTCTTTCGCGTAACGTGATCGGTCGAAGCCGAAGCCACTCTAGCCTTTTCAGCGTATTTCTGTCGTTCCTCCACACGAAGAGCATGTTCATAAGCTTCATTAATATCCCGAGGGTTTCTTGTATCGACAAATGTTGACATTTCGTCCAGTAATCCACGGATAAAAGCATCAAGAGCGCAATCCGTGACTGGCTTCATCATGGTAGCTGTCTTATCACTTGATTCAGTATATTTTTCTTCCAAGGAATGCTCTGCTCCACTAACAAGCCCCAAGGTTCTATCATAATAATCACTGACATTCTCAGTCTGTTTCATACGCAGATTTACAATGGCATCGAATTACCACTGGTACTTCTTAGTGGGAGCAAAGCGCTTCTCTAAATGGGTAACCAGATCTCGTAATTTTCTGAATTCTTTGTCGCGAACACTTTCGCGCGCGATTCCCTTTCATTTACTGAGAACGACTTTTATAAAGGATGGTTTCGTCGATTCCGTAACGTATACTGCCCCATTCGCGACATCCTGTAAAAATTCTTTAGGTACGGGCGTTCTACCGTCGAACGTGGGGATATGAAATGTACTTTGTTGAGGGTCAAGCCCTCAAGCGCCGTAGCCATAGTAGCACTTACATCCATTATGGTTGCTGTTTGATTTGAATGGGCCTGAATGTTAGGAGATACACCTTAGACCGATTGTTGCCTTTCTGACGGTTCTTAACTTTTATTATGCGATTTATCTTCTACGTTATCATACGGCATATCTCTAATTTTTTTGGAAAATTTCGTTTTGATAGTTGTAAAAGAAAATTTCGATCATCTTCTGTGTTAATTTATAAAAACCGAGTATCCAGCTCAAGAGCGCTCACAATGCAAGACAATCAGATTCGAACTGAAGCCGGATTAAAAATTCAATTAAGAATTGGATTCAATTCAGCTTCGAATATCATTTGTTTTCAGTATAAGGTAATTACTATCACCTTCTATTTTAAATGTTCTATTTGGATGTATTTCATCACAATCGGATCCATCGACCAAACGAAGATGGGTTGTATGAATTCATTAAAGTTGGATTCACCGCCCCGGAATATAGGTTACCGAAAAGATATAAATTGGCTTCAATTTTTGAGTGTAATCCCGAACAAGACATGTATTTTCATCATTCGATGGAAATATAATAATTTTAAAGTCACGTACCTTGAATCACAACTATAATCGATGAAACTATTTACAAATACAATACCCTCTTGACATATTCGTCAAGCCTTTTGTCAATCAAACCAAAAGAGGAGCTAGGTCCTTAAACTATTGATGGTATTAATGGTCTATTAAGGCTCATTTTAACGCGTCACTCCCGGTCTCTATCTCTCTCATAGTGTATTATTCATAATCACTCATCAGATAATTGATCAAGCAGTTCTAATTTTGCAAATAACGTAAAAAAAATTAATATCTATTCAATTCAATAATCTATTATTTGTCCGAAAGGAAAACGCTAGATTCTAAATATAATCTTTATTAAAAACAGGATATGAAGTAGATAACTGCTTGAACGATGCTCCGATGTGTATCGTTCAACGATCCGTTGTATAGTGACTGAACTTCCGCAAGGCCCTCAATGTCATTAAAAATATTCTACATCTAAAAAGGAGGGGGACCAAAATTGAGAGGGGGTAGACGTTAGAGTTGCCTTTCCGTTTCCGAATCCAACCTAGAGATTTCCTCAAAGATTTCGTCCTCGATCTCGATCTGGGGTCCGTTCCGTTTCTATGGAAGTGCTAGTTAATAAATGAACCGTTTGATCGACGGCCCGCGAAGCATCGTCCAGCAAAGTGTTGAATAATGATTGAAATTCTTCTGGACTTTTAATTGTTCTAACCAGGAGTATGGCAGTAGTGCTGACAGGCATTACCCTAATCCAAGAACTCTGTTTATACAGGGAAAGTATTTGTGGCTAAGGAGGATGTGGCTCTATATTCGAGGGGCATGCGGAAGAGCACCAAGGGAATGCACAGCCTGCAACGGTATGCACGTGACTTTGGTTCCTAAGCACTGCTCCAGGGACCTCACCGTTAAATAATGCGTGACAAAATTGTGATTTTTATACTCACGGAAATATTAGTGTAGTTGGAAAACGATTCATCAACGTTGATTCCAAATAACATTTTAGCGTAATATTTTGTATATAATGTTGGTAAAAATTTTACTAGAACTCAAATTTTATTTTTAATAGCAAACCAACTCATGGATCCATGGTGAGAACTCGATCACTTCCCAGGAAAGTGAAGGTAACGTGGAAATTAATTTTAATATTAAACTCTTTTCAGAAAGATTGTCATTCCCAAATACCTTGCGAAACTTAGAAGGAACGCATTTCTGCAGTGGAACGAATAGCAAATAAAAATTCATGAAGTTTGGAAATTTGAAATGGAATACTGGCAGGCCAAGGGGTAATCGCATTTATCTCCTAAATTGCTTCGCGTCTTTTCAGAAATTGTATCATGTAGTTCCGTGACTAAAAAAAATGATGAAAAATCATATGGAGTTCAAAAGAGAAAATTATTTAATATAAAAAATAGCATCAAGCACAGCACATCACAACTTTTTCTAAACCACCCAAGAAACACCACACTTTACTAAATGAAGAATGTTCCTATCATGCGCAATGAAGGAAAATACTTTTCGTGCTGGTTAACCGTGCAAATCCATGAATGGCTGATGGTCCCCAAAACTACTCTACGGAAACGGGTCTTCGTTCTTTACGAATTCTTCAACGTTTTTTGCGTAAAATAGCATTCTGAAGGGTGTACCTTACGTATGTAGATACATGAATTAGTCAATAATTAAGGACAAAAAGGTACTACATTTTACGAAAATAGTTTTTCTAAATCAGCATAGTTGAGATTACCGTAAGGCTGCATGTTTTAAAATCAATTGATTTTTCTACGCAAGCTGCAGATTTCGTGATTTTCTCTAGAATATATCAATTGTGTCTTTCTTGTGCAAGTGCAAGCCTTTTACCATGTTGATCCTTGATTGCTGCTTGAGTTGCGGTAAATGTAACACTATGACCATTAAGACCTTGATAGAAAAAAATGCTTCACCAAACTCTCTCTTGGTCTCTCTTATCGGCAACAATGAATTTGATCATACTGTGGATTTCAGCTCTTTACCAAGTGTACAAGTGATTATTGTATGCCTGAACCCAGTATTCGCAATAAACAAGCCCTGTCCTAAGAATAAGCAAACCAATCTGCGTTATCTGTCCCAGTGTTTTGCACCTATGATTTGTTGAATAATAAAAATATATATAATGGTAATCAATTCACTTAGATGTATTCATGAGAACACTAGCAATGCTTTTATGAAGTATCAATACAGCAAGCGTTCCTATTGGTCAATTATTGAGGTAACTCAATTTTTGGAAACCCGGAAGCTTACATGTGTGCCAGGGGCTTACAAATTCTGAATTAATCAAAGTAAAGTTTCCAATTTGAGTAGTCAAAAAAATACAGATTATTAAATTTTCTTTCAACCTGTGGTAAATTGTAGCAGTATAGTATATATTTGGGGTGATAGCTGATACAGTTAGGTTGAAGGTATTTAGGACATATAAGCACACAATTTATCTCATAGCTGTATATATTTATTGCTTTTAAATTATTATTGAAAACGATTGCAAATTTGACAGGAGGATTACAGATAATATACATACTTACCTAACTTTTGAACAGATCATGTTTTTGCTTATACACATTATCTCAACATATTCATATGCACTAGGAATTGATCTTTGTTTTTCCAATTAATCCTAATTAATGTTAGGAATTATAAATGCCTGAAGTTTGTCCTTGTGAGATATTTGCATTTCATAAATCAGTTTTTAAACTACTTACAAATTTTGTTGACACTTTTGAAATATTTTGTAATGTTACAACGTGTTTCGAAAAGGTGAAAGAATATCAAAGAATTTTCACGGATTCAGATTAGGATAGAACGCAGATTACGACAGACAAATTCTTGTTGCGAAAACCTTGAAAATTTTGAAATTTGAACAAATTTTCAATATTATTATATTATATTTTTCGATAGAATTAGGAATAACAAGACACGTATGTCACACGATTAGGATTCAATATTTTTTCATAAATCAGTTTTTGAAACAATTCACAAATGTTTTCGACTCCATCTTAAAGGTATCCAGTAATTTTCAAGAAGAAAAAAAATCTTGGCAGAATCGTGCACAGAAAAATATATATTCATAATATTCACGTAGATGGGGCATTGATGGTAAAAATTATTCGGTTGTTAATAATTTTGTAAAATAATTTTTTCATTAGCCCCAAACAAATTATTTCTCAATTAGTATGTGATTTGGTGGTTTACAACTCTCTTGAGACTGCAAATACTTCAAGTTCTTACTATAAAAACCTTTTAAATTTTTTTGTGATCTCACACATTTAATATCATTTGTTTCTGCATGAGAAGATAGACATTCTGTTTTAAATTTATTCCTGAACTAGAATATGTAATTCTCTTGTTTTGATTTTTGTTTTAAATTCAAGTTGATATAGGTCATCAGATTAAGTTACGTATGGCGTGGTGCGGGACAAAATGAATATTTTGAAATGCTGAGTACAAATCTTTGACAAATCTAGAAGAGTATTTTTTTTTAATTTCTGAAAATTTGAAAATCAAAAGTAGGACCTATTCTTTGAATCTGAATTGAGAGCACTAGATCATTAGGTACTCCTAAAAAATATGTCCTTATGCATTAGAAAGTTTCAATATGCCAAAAGGAAGCCAGGCTCATCATTAACCTTCATCTGTTATAACGTGCAATGTCAAATAGCGTTAGATGTTGTAACGTAGTTTTAGGAAAACTCAGAAAGATATAAGACAACTTTCCGAAAATTATCCAAAGCCGTACCTAACCTCCAATTCTAACCTCAAAATCTATCATGGGTACCCAATACTACGCTGTATTCAGACGAATGTATTACTTAGATTCAATACCTGAATATAAGTATTCTCAAACATAATTAGTCTATAATTTCGTAGATATAAGTGTACAAATACAATTACTTAATAATAAGTAGTCATATACATATATAATATCAACTTTTCATTTTAATCTATTTGAATCTTCCCGCCAAGAATTTACTAGTTTGACCAGTATTTGGTTGAAGGGTCTTAGCGCCCTTAGTTTCAGGAACGGTGCATACCGTTACAAGTGAAGTGAGAATGTACGAATATATTTTTTATTTTGATTTGAATTCCATCCAAACTTCAGGCAGAGTAAGATATGGTTCGAGAATCGCCAAATCTTTTGAATTCCTTTATTTATTTTTTGTTTATTTTTTTATTATTTTAAATGTTTAAAAAAAAAATTATTTTAATTTTTTATATGGGGGGGGGGAGATTGTGGAGTGTCAGATTTTCTCACTTAGAACATCTGGTAACCCTATTCTATACCTATCTTCCCTCTACGACAGAACAATGCAAAAACAGACCTATCTGTTCGGACCGCTATCTGTTGGATTGATTTGAACTACGATACCCCTCCAGATGCTAAGAGAACAGCTACCACATGCGCATATACGGGCGATGTATAGGGCATCAGTTTCCAAAGAAAACTGAGAAAAACTGCTTCTAGATGTAAAAAACTGCATCTATTCACTGATGCGTTTTATGCGTTTGTTTTTATTGCAAATCGGGATATAAAAGTAATCGGGAAAAGGACAAAGCTAACAAAATTCAATTTTTCAAAGTGCCAAATAATCCTAATGTTGTTAAAGAATGGCAAAAAGCTATTTTAAAGGATGATATCAAACTTAAACATGGTGATGCAGTTTGTTTTTTTCACTTCAACCCAGAAGATATCATGCGAGAAAAGGGAAGTGTTGTGGCAACGGTAAGTGTTACCTACAATGTGCATTAGGTATATCTTTTTATTTGTAAAGTTTTTCTCTTTTTAAAAATACTATTTTATTGTTAATATTAATTGTGAATAATGGGCATTATTTAGTATAATCCAAAACAACGTCTCGGTACTTTAGATTATAATAAAATTATATCTATATATTTTCAGTGTGGCCGCTGGACCGGGAAACCGGGAACTTTATGAGACCGGGAAAAACCGGGAACTGACAGTGAATTTATTTTTTGACCGGGAATTTTACAAAAAAAAAAAACATTTTTCATTAAAAGAATGTTAAAATTCAGTTTTGAAGACTTAAAAATTTAAATATTAGAAGCATTTGAAATCGAAAATTTTGGATAAAAAATCTTTATTTTATCAACTGTGGATATAAATTATAATGATTTTTAACATTGAACTGTACATTAAAGATTATCAAGAGAATAATAATTAATAATAATAATAACTTAATGATAAACAAATGTAAACGCATGATTAAAACTTTATAAACTATTTAAAACTGTAAAATAACTAAAAAACGATATATTCATACCTAAAGACTTTTATTAAATTTAAAAATATTGTTTTCGTCTCGAATTCGAAATTTTTTAATTAATAAAAATAACAATTGCTTATTATTTAGAAATTTTGACTTTCCATTTAAAATTAGTAATTGTTAATCAAATATTCAAAATTATATAAAAAAGCTAAACTTTGAACGTTACAATTTTCATTTTTCTATTTCAAAAAATTTAATTCGCAAGTAAAATTTTTGAATTTTGATGTATTATAAATATTGAACACCTAGTAATATTCCTAGAAGAAATTTAAGTAATTTGAGTTCAGTTTCAATTTAAAATTTGAAATTATTTCAAATAATTTAAACGAAGTGTGTACGTACACCAACGAAATTTGGCTATTCGAACCGAAAATTCGGTACAAATAGCCCACGGCCTAATTTGAAACAAAATATAGATTTGTGCAGGTTTCGAACAAAAAATTAAGAATATTTTTAAGAATTGTGAAAGGCTTCAAAAGAATAAAAAACATTTTCTTAAGGTTCCTAGGAAAATGGAAAATAACTTTTTATTTTGAAAAATTAATTTTAATAGAATATTTAAAAAGATTGCTAAAATTGTCAAAAATGAATCTGGAAGATTTTAAGGAAATATTTTTCATTTTGCATGACCTAAACGAAATTTTAGGAAGAATTCGAATCATTTTAAAAGATGTTTAGAAGGTATAAAAAATTGTTAAAATTAATTCATGATTTGAAAAAATGTAAAACAATGTGTAGATGTTTCAAGATTTTGAAATACAAATTTTAAGCATTTCAAGGATTGTTAAACTATTTAAAATAAAAATATTTTTACTTCAGATTTAAGAAGTGTTCAGTTTATTGAAAAAAATTATTCGTTCAATTTGTAATATTTCTAGCTTAAAATTGGTTAAAATGATTTGAAGTTCAGTTTTTATTTCTTTAAATGGACGAATTTTTAGCATTAGAGTTAGATTTTTTTTACTTTCATAGACCGTGAAAAATGTTAGCGAACCAGGAAATGACCGACAATTTTTCTCTGGGATTAAAACCGCGACCCTGATTTTCAAATTTTCAACTTTAAAAAAATGAACCAAAAATATACATTGTAAACAAATTTAATTAATTTTAATGAATTCATTTGTAAATTTGCTTTTTGGCATAACTATTTTCCTGAAATTTAGCCTAAGATTTAAGACGGAAAGGGAATTTACATTATATTTGTTTTTAAATTAAACATGAACTAAAGTTATTTCAAGCTAACAAATAAACGTTGTTAAAAATGTTTCATAAAACCGAGGAAAATATTTCATTGTTAATTATAACCAGTTTTGGAAAATAACTCGAGGTGAACCTTTGAAATAAATATTTTACAATTTTCATTGTTTATTTAACAATAGTTTTTGGGATTCAATGTTTTTCTCTCACTTTGGGTGAAAGTTGCAACTATTACTTAATCCTCATGCTGTAGGGCTAATTTTATTCCTTAAAAGATTCTCTGCAAATCTCATTAGTACGTTTTTATAGAAAAACTTTTATTTAGGAATTATAAATTAGCCTGTTCAACAGCTCGCGTCCAATTACACAAACTGGATTGAGTGTAGGTAGGACATTAAAACTAGCCCTTACCGCTGGTCTCCCTACTCTTGGGATCTGGTTGCGCTCGCGTTCATCGATTTTCCGCTTGCCTTACTGAACTATATCTCTGAACTTGAATTTCGTGTTCTTATCTCTATTTTTCTTGTCGCTGTCACGTTTCTTTTCCTTGTGCACAGCTGATGACGCGAATTTATCGATTTTCAGCTAATCAGCTGATAGTCTAGGGGCCATGGGCCTTCCCGTGGCCGATCGATGTGCCATTAAACACCCAAGTCTTCTAGACGTATTTTGACCTGCTGAATCCGAATTTCGAGAGTGTTTAGCTGGATGAGGCGACTTTCAATTGTTTATTAACAATTTAATTGTTCAAACAGCTATAATTCTTTTTGTAATTGAGTTACATGTTGTCTGGGTATGAAAAATGATTGCAAATCTCATAAAAAATACGTAGCACTTTGAAAATTGAAAAAATGGTAATTAGAAGCCGAGATATGACAGTTTAACTAACAAAATTGTTTAAATCATCTCATTTGCTTAAATCGCTATAACTTTGTTTCTAAATAAGTTACAGAAACCGCTGATCAATCAATCGATTTGCTATTCCACAAGGAATCTCTCGCTTCTTTTCAATTGCAAAAATTTATTTATTTATGCCGAAATATCATTTATTCCATTTAAATTGCACGAGCCTTTAAATCATGAACCCAGACAAACCCAGACAACATGTAACTCAATTACAAAAAGAATTATGGCTGTTTAAACAATTAAATTGTTAATAAACAATTGAAAGTCGCCTCGTCCAGCTAAATACCCTCGAAATTCAGATTCAGCAGGTCAAAATACGTCTAGAAGACTTCGGTGTTTAATGGCACATTGATCGGCCACGGGAAGGCCCATGGCCCCTAGACTATGACTTATAATTGCTCTCTATAAGTGTGTTCTTATTTTGGCCGGCGCGGTGATGGTTTGAACCATCTCAAACCGTTGAGTTTTTAATTCGAAATCTTTCAAATTGAAGGAATTTCGAAAGAAAATTATTAAAATTACAGCATTTTCAATTCCAAAACTTTAAATTTGCATAATTTTCAATGATAAATTTACAAAATTGAAAACCCATCAATTTTATGGACTGTATAATTAAAATTATTAAATTGGGTGATTTTGAAGATCAATAGTCAATATTGTTCAATTCTAAATTTTCCAAATTGAAGATCTTTTGGAATATAAAGCATAAAAATCACAGAAGCTTTAATTGTACAACTTAAAAATTTCATTATGTTTACTTTTAGACCATGAAAATAGCATAATTTTTTATTGTAAATTTTCAAAACTGAAAACACTTCCATTTTAGAGAGGTATAACTAAAAATTCTTGAATTTGGATAACTTTGAAGTTCCAAAGTCTTCCATATTAAATAAAAATACTCTTCAAACTTAAAAATGTACAATTTCGAACAATAACAATTTAAAATTATTCTAATTTAAAAATTCAATTTCAATTCAATTTTGAAGATGTAGAAATAAAAATTCTTAAGTTTGGAATGATTTTGAAGGCCCGAAATCGAGATTTTCATTCTGAATCTTGCACAATTTTTGATTAGCAATATACAAACCTAAACTAAAAATGAAACAAATTTCGAATATAAAACATTAAAATCAAAGAGATTTAAATTGTAAAACTTGAAAATTGCATAATTTTCAATTATATGATTGTCTTTAGTTTGTATGATTTTTAATATGAAAAATCAAGTTTTCAATATTATATCTTTCAAACTGAAAAATTCAGAATATTAAGCATCAATGTTACGGAATTGTTATTGCAAATTAAAAAATTACATATTTTTCAATTATGACATTTCAAAACTAAAAATACTTTAATTTGAAGGATATGTATAAATAAAAATTCTTTAATTTTGATGATTTTTAAAAGAAAAAATTAAGTTTTCCATTTTAAATCTTCCAAGTTGAATAAACTTCGAATAAAAATAATCGAAATTACAGAACTTTTCATGATTGAAAACCTCAAACTTTAATCATTTTAATTTTTAACTTGACAAAATTAAAAAGTCTTTCATTTTAAAGGTGCATAATGAACTAAAAACTTGCATAATTTTCAATTTGAAATTTTAAACATTAAAAGCACTTTAATTTTAAAGGTTTACAATTTTTTTTAAATAATAATTAAAGGACGAATAAAATTATGTTTTTTTTTATACTCAATTCTAAATTTAATTTTAGATTGAAATAATAATAAATGAAGCCAAAGTCGAGCTTTTAATTCTGAATATCTAATGAGAATCATTAAAATTAAAATGTCTCATTTCTACTTTAAAAAGGATGATACTTTCAACTTTCGAAGATTTTTTAAAATTTTGAAATGCATCTTAAAATAAGTAAATTGATACGTCAAGAAGTCAAACCGGTCAATTTTTTGCGAAAGAAATCTAATTTTATGAAACACACATTTTTTATCTTCCCAATTTTTGAAGAAATGTTTCAATTCTTTATACTTACTTGTATCCTTATATTTTGTCAACATTGTCAGACATTGTCACGTGGCTTCCGCTGTCATTATAATCTTCACTTTCGCTGTCACTGCCCTCTCCAACATTGATGATAATAGGTTGTGTGCACAATGATTTTCTGATATCAGACTGTTTTCCTCGATATTCATTTTCAATTTTTTGTGCAAGTCGTACACAATTTGGCCAAAGAGTTGGTGGTAAATGCTTCATGGTTTCTTTACACAATTGTAGTACGTCGTTAATTTTGAAAGTATTATTATTTGTGGCAACACGTTTCTTTATTTAAGCCCAAAGTAATTCTATCGGGTTCAGTTCACAATGAGCTACTCGAAGCCACAGCAGCTTCACTTCACCATTTCTCACCTGTTCGGCTATTGTATCCAATAGATAAATTTTGGGGAATCGAAACTGTTGTGATAGCTTGTAAAGATCATCCCTTTTCATCTCATGGAAAGATCTTCTACCTGCTGGAACGTCAACACCTTTCCGAATTAACCAATGTTTAATTTTCTTCCAAAAAGACGAATTTTCAACAAACTACATAAATTTTCAACCAAATAGTTGAATTTCTAAACTAGAAAAAATCAATTTTTAACCAAAAATGAAATGGTTATATTTCCGCTTGAAAAATTTAATTTTAAACAAAAAAACGAATCTTCTACAAAACAAATCAATTTTCTACCTCATAGTTGAATTTCCTTCTTAATTTTTGAATTTCCAAGACGAAAAGATGAATTTTCTATACAACCATATTGGTAAATTTGTAGTTAGAAAAACTAATTTTTACATGCAAAAAGAGAAGCTTCAACAAAGTAGTTCAATACTCAAAAGCGGAATTCATTTACTAAAATTATGAATCTTTATCCATATAAATAATTTTTATATAAAAAATAAAATTGTTCATATTTCAACAAAAAGATATTTTAATTCTAAATAAAACACAATATGATTGAACCAAGAAAGACGAACTTCCGGCAAAATAGTTGAATTTTTGATCAAAAGTGGAAAGTTAAATTTTCATTAAAAAATAATTTTTAATTTAGAAAAGCAAATTTCTTATAAAACAGTCGAATTTTCTACCAAATAGTTGAATTTTCTGCCAATTTGTTGAATTTTCAAGTCGAAAGAACGAATTTTTCAGGAAACAGTCGGATTTTCAATACGAAAATATGAATTTATAACAAAAAAATTAAATTATCAACTCATACTTGAATTTTCAAGCCAAAATTCTTAATTTCCTACAAAAAAGTTGAATTTTCAATTCAAAAATATAAATTTATAACAAAAATCAATCAGTTGAATGTTCAACTAAAATTATGAATCTTTAACAACAACAAAAATAATATTTAATAAAGTAGTTCAACTTTCAATCAAAGAGTTGAATTTTCAATATAAAAAGATGAATTTTTAACAAAAATTGTACCCCGTGTAAGACAACATAGAAAACTCGCCGCCCGCCCCTTCCCTCGCCCAAAATACCACGCAATTATGCACGGCCCCAGATATGCACGTGCTTTCAGGTTTTTTTTATGAATGTGAGAACTATAATTGAAAAATATAAATACCCTAACAAAAGAAGAAAATGGATACTTTCAATATTTTTCAAGCTTATGTTTCTGTCTTACCGAAAATCTTATTTTCAGAAAATCAGAAGGCCCACCAAAATGTCCATTGATGTGTTCTGTTTGAATAAACAACTTTTTTAGTAGTTTTATACTTCAAATTAAAATCTCATAGAAACGATGTAACTTTTTTTCAACTTTCTAAGCAGAAATTGATTAATCAAGAATGGTCATCGAAAGTTCGTCAATAGATAAATCCACGCATCTCGAAGCCACCAACAATGACATCAAATGCAGTACTGTTATATCCGCAAAATCAAAAAAATCCTCTTAAGGTGCGAAAAAATATATCATATACAATACTGTTATATTTCCAATATTAAAAAAGTTTTCTTCATTTCAACAAGATAAACAATATATTTAAAAAATTTAAAAATCGTTATTGCTAGATCATAAGAGGTCATAGAAGGTTCGTGAATAGGTCATTTCACGTGCTCGAAGACGCGAACAAACAAGTCAGATACAGTACCGTAGTATTCCTAATATGAATAAAGTTTTTGTTCATATAAACTGAATACACTAATTTCTTTGAAATTTTATAAATCGGTACTGCTGTGTCATTAAAGCTTCATTAACAGGTAAATCGATGCGTCTCAAGGACGCGAACAAATACACTACATACAGTATTATCGTATTTTGAATATCAAAAAAGTTTTTCTCATATAAACAGTATTAATCCCTTTTTTGAAACTTCATAAATCGGTAATGATAGGTTATAAAAGCTTCATCGGTAGGTCAATCGATGCGTATCTCAACGACGAGAACAAATACATACATATAGTATTGTCGTATTTTAAATAGAAAAAAGTTTTTCTCATATAAACAGTATTAACCAATTTCTTGAAACTTCATAAATCGGTACTGATGGGTCATAAAAGCTTCATCAGTAGGTCAATTGATGTAACTCAACGACGAGAATAAATACATACGTATAGTATTGTCGTATTTTGAATATCAAAAAAATTTCTGATGTAAATAGAGTAAACCATTTTTTCGATACTTCATAAATCGGCACTGGTGGGTTATAAGAGATTCAATAATATGTCGATAGATGCATCTCGAAGACGCGAACAAATACACTACATATAATATTCTTGTATTTTGAATATCAAAAAAGTTTTCCTTACATAAACAAGGCATTTTTGTTTCAATCTCTAAAAGCGAAAAAAAACACTTCTAAATGGCTGATCTAGCTTAAAATCTTATGTGACCTCGATATCACTTGGAACAGAAAAAAAGTTACACATACACACACACATAGAAATTAAAAAAAAATTGTATTTACGAACTCCTGGGGTCGAGTAATATCGAAATATATAAAAAAATTAGATTTGAAAATTTATGTCACTACAAACCTCCATCTGTGAGAAAGCAATAAAGTGGAATTTATTGCCTTATTATATTCAATTTGAAAAGTTCTTATAAATAAATGGGGACTCCACCCCCCCTTTCACATACATTCGTTGAAGAAAATTCACAAAATCCCCCTCCGAAAAATTTTCTGAATCCGCCCTTGTTTAAAGAAGTATTATAATATTATAATGAGTAGCATTACTTATAGTTATATATTGTAGTTATAATTAGTATAGTCTTATAATAATTTAGTTAAAATTTCAATTTCAGAATGAGGAAAACAAATATTTAATATCGGAAATAAAACGTTGCCTTTTCCTTGTAAAAAAATCTTCACTTCGTGACAGTGTGTCATACTGTTTTCATGGGGTACACACAATTATTTGTTTTGCCACCGATAGACTCGTGGGATCAGCTTCGTTTCAGAAGTTTCCCTTTGTGCACACTTACTAGGCTTTTATCGAAATTAAATCAAACTAACACATAAGCACTTCTTGTAATTAATATTCTTTCACAATGTCACCAATACACCAAAAACTATATAAAAATATAAAAATATAATATATAATATATAAAATATATATAAACATAAATATACAACTGTGCACGTTGTTGGCCACAGACTCAACTGTTCAGGTGCAAAGATTCGACACTCCCAACTGTGCACGTCGAGGGCCAGCGGTACAACTGAGCACGTTGTTACCCACTGGCACAAATGTGAGCATGTACAGATGGGACACTCCCAACTCTGCACGTGCAGAACTGGGAGTATCCCATCGGTGCACGTGGACTTGTGTTTCGAAAACCTGATCGTATCAATTGAGACGTGCATTGAGTCGTTCCATCTGTAAACATAAAACGTTAGTTGAGTACCATCTGTGCAAGTCCAAATGTCAACGTGCACAGTTGGGAGTATCCCATCTGTGTACGTGCACATTTATTCCAGTGGTCAACAACGTGCACATTCGTACGAGGCGCCCTCAACGTGCACAGTTGGAGAAGTGCATAGTTGCATAGTTGCTCCGTGCACAGGGGTACCCCTCGCAAATTGAGACGTGCACAGTTGGGAGTACCCCATCTTTGCACGTGGACTTGCGCCTTGAAAATCTGATCGTATTATTTGAGACGTAGTGCACAGATGGTACCCTAGCAACGACTGACGTGCACAGATAGGAGACTCCCATCTGTGAATGTAAACTGTTGCTCTGGTACCGTCTGTGCACGTCTAAATTTCGACGTGCACAGTTGGGAGTATCCCATCTGTGCACGTTAACCATTGCTAGGGTACCATCTCTGCACGACGACATTTTGACGTGCACAGTTGGGAGTACCCCATATGTGCACGCCAAATTGGAGACATGCACAGATAGCCCTGTGTAAAGTTGTGTCTGTGCCTAACAACGTGCACAGTTGTACCAGTGGCAACCTATGTGCACATATGGGCTCGAGCACTGTTGCTCCGTACACAGTTGTACCCTTCGCGAGAGACGGACACTGACGTAAAAACTATTTTTTCTGACTCAGGGGGCCTCAAAACGTCGAAATTTGACGGAATCTGCGAAAATAATTTTTCACATGAAACCAATACCTTCTATTTGAGATGAGAATATAATATGAATTCTAAACGAAGAATATAATAGTTTATATTTCAACCAAGAATGGTGTAAATATAAATAGAAGACAGTTAAGTTCAACCAAAAAATAAAAATCCTAAACAAAATATTTGAAGTTCGAACCAAAAAGATTATTTTACTACTAACGAAATATATAAATTTTCAACCAAATAATTGAATTTTCAACAAAGGGGTTTAATTTTCAACCAAAAAGATGAATTTTTAACCACAAAATGTTATTTTTCAACAAAATACATGAATTTGCAACTAAAAAATATGAATATTCAACTAAATACATTTTCTTGTTGGTTCTATCAATTCAGTTAAAGTTTATCATCAATATATATTTTTATAAGCAATTTAATATGGTTATTAATCATAATATTTTAGCATGCAGTATTACTATTTATTCAAAACAAACTCAGTCTCAAGCTATCCTGATTTAAAGGCCGATTTTTTCTAAGTAAAACTGTTAAAATTTTGAATTTGTTTATCTTAATCGTTTATAAGAATGTATGTAATTATATTCCACCGAATGTTATCGAAAACATATTATTTTTAGGAATATCTGATAATTATTCAGTAAAAATGTAACTTTCTTTATATTTTTAGTCAAAGTTTTGTGATAAGCAAGAAGAGTGAAAATATATTTTATAAAAGGAGAAGCATTTATTTAAACGAAAATTATATGCAATAAACAAACTCTTATAGATACAAATAAGATATTACAAATATAAAAAAAGAGGACAAATGTTGCTTCATTAGCAGATCGAATCAGAATTTGTTATTCCTCCTCAGAATTGTGCGTCATTGTTTGAAAACTATTCTTTATGTCATCTAATAGAGTTGTCATTTGAAAAAGAAACAAAAGGAAAAGGTAGAGAAAAATAAATAATATAACCATAAAATAATTTTAATTTTTTGTACTATCAGGGTGTCTACTCAATTCCAGGAAAAAAGTGCCCTGACAATTCCAGGTTTTTTCCAGGTATCTAAATATTTTTCCATGCATGATTTTTCACAGTACGGAGCCATTCAAGTATTTCGTATTTTTTAAAACAATCGAGACGGAATATGCATACAAATTCACAAATTTATTGTGAATAATGTTTTTTTAGTTCTTGTAAATATCTGAATGTGTAAAAAGTTGCGCTATTCATATATAACATTAAATAAATGTTTTCTTCATTTGTGAAAGTAACTTCATTAAATGATCAACAATTTAATTATGATACAAGCTTTACTTGATATGTTTAATCAGAAAGCTTTAATAAATTACATTACAAGATATTCCTAAACAAATTATCACCATCGATTAATCAATTATATAAATAAATAATACTAAAACATGAATTATTCATTTCTTGAATTTGTTCCATCAGTTTTAACAATAATTAAAACAAATTTTTATTTCATCTGCATATACTTAAAATGCATTACGTATTTAAAATGTTTTATTTTTAATTAAAGATATTTTCAGGTGGGTAATAACTCGGTAAAAGCCGGAAAATAAGGGACTTTTTTACGAAAATAGGGAAATATACTCTTTTAAGTAAAATTAATGTGTTTGGTGTATTAAATTAAATTTTAAAAAGATTAAAAGTTCCTAAAATTTTCAGTTATAACATTGCACTTTTGACAAGTTATATAAATTCATAATCAAGTAGTTGAATTGTCAACCAAGAAGATGAATTTTCTACAGCAAAAAATTATTTTCCAACCAAATTGACGAATTTTTAACTAAAATAATGAATCTTCAACTGAAATAGTTGAAATATAAACCAAAAAAACAAATATTCATTTAAAATGATGAATTTCAAATAAAAAAGATAAATTACACTAGTTTACAGCCAAAATGTACATTTAATGTAACTATTTTTTCCTATGTATTTCAGCTCGCTAAACTCAAAAATCACATTGAAAAAATTTTTTATGGATAGATTTTCGAGATATGATTTTTTGACAATTTTTTCCATTTTTTTCGGTGGTGGCTTTATATGTTAGGCCATATATTAAGTTCCTAACGTCAGATTGGGTCGCATGAGGTCTCAACTCCAACATTTTTTATTTTCTTTCCGATTTTCAGGTTACACCGTTACAAAAAATCAAACTTTAGTATTTTAAATTTTCATGTGGTATATCTTAATTTAAGGTACATCTTTTGCAGAAAGACCAAGTAGAGGACCAAGTAGAGGAGAATCAAGTAGGAGACAAAGCTGGAAGAAATAGCGCAAACTAAAATCATGCTGGTCTCTGCCTCTGATCAGATCGAAATAATGAGGATGATGCCGCATATTCCATTGACGAATGAAAATTAAAGAAAGTATGTTAGATTCATATTATGATAAATGAAATGATTCAGCATGAAAAAGAATTCTGTTTTTGAAATTTCCTTAGTTACATTTCACATGTTTCACCAATGAAAGTTTATTATTCGTACACTATAATAATAAACTTCTACATCTGTTCAGAAGCTTCTCTTAGTTTGCAGTAGAAAAGGACGTTTCGAACAATAAATATATTGCACGGATGGAAACATAAAAATTAACTTTAAATTGAAAAAAACAAAATTTATTTTCCTGGATCGTTTTACTGCATCAATGTAGGGAAGATATTGTAAAGTCATTGAAAATTGTTCCTAGGAGGATGGGATCAGTTGATCAGCTGGAGTTTGCGGTACATGTGGTTGATAGGACCATATGTAAATCTTGTGAGAATAATTGTTCTCTTCGTATTGGAAATCCAGGTATTGAAAGATGGCTAAAAGTATGGTATAGTCTAAAAAGTTTATCAAAGAACCATGTTCAGGAAAGTCTAAAAAAACTCTTAAACATGAAAATAAAACAGATGAAAATAGTGGTTGACATGCTCACGCTCAAAGAAGTCAATACAAAATTATGAGAAATGGTTCAAATGTCTGTGTTTGTGATTAATTGTACAAATAATGTCAATTCTTTCATCTCGAATCAGTGGCTTGTAGAGTTTTATGTTGGTGGAGATGACAAATTTCATTATATGATATTATTCTTATTTCAATAAAGTAAAAAATGTTACACAATCACGTTTTTTAATGAAACTTTCATACTTGTCACGTACGCTATTTCTAAAACCTCTTTTTATATAATATGTATGGTCCTAACCAAATTGATATATTCTCACCAAGCAATAAAGTTGATGTTATCAATTTTTTGTCTTCAAGTTTAACTTAAAATATAAGAGAAGATACGTACTTTGTCTACAAAGAAATGAACTTTTGTAACTTCTCTATTTATCTCTTTTATTCTAAAATCTGTACATTTCAAAATATAAAAATACAGCTGTGCCAAAAAATCTGTCAACTTTTTCTATATTTTTTATTTGAGATTCAGAAATAAGGTAATAAGGATACTGAAATCAACCTTCGCTTTTCTTATCTGGTTGGTAATAGCGATTTCACCTAAATGAAATCAATTTTACAAAATAAAATGTGTTAATAACAATAAGTTTTTTTATGTATACGGAATCTCCAGTTTTCTTACCCACAGTAATAAGCTTCAAAGTTCATTTAAACTATTATTTTCAGTCAATAAATTATGAAAATACAAAACTGCTCATTACAGGCTTCATATTTTTAGCATTTTTCTATGTGTTTTCACTTAAATGCGAACTGAATCAATAAAACCCAAAAGGAAAAACTAATAATGGTCATAAGTTATTCTTTTCGGTTCAAAGCCCTGCTGTTTCATTTATGATTAAGATTCAATATTTTTTGGTTGAAAATTAAATTATTTTGTTGAAAAATCAACAACTTGGTTAAAAATCCATCCTTTCCACTTAAAAATTTGAATGTTTAGTTCAAAATTGTCTTTTTTTACTTGAAAGTTCAATAATTTGATTAATTTTGTTTTCTTTCTGGTTTGGAAAATTAATTTTATCTTTAAGAAAAATCATCTTTTTTGGTTGAAATTGCAACTGTCTAGTTCAAAATTAATCCATTTCAGTTGTAAATTAACTTTTTGTTTAAGATTGACATTTTTAGGTTGAACATCCAAATGTTCGATAGAAAATTCGTCTCATCGTCTTGAGAATTTAACAGGTTGGTATACAAATCTATATTTTTGATAAAATTGAACTGCTTGGTCAAAAGATTGAAAACTTTAAAAAAAATTTTTTTTTTTAGTTCAAGATTTATCACTTTACTTAAAAATTTATTTCTTTGCTTAAAAATTGAAGAGTTTTATATTAATTTTTTTCGTTACAAATTTCATTCATTGGTTCTAAATTTAATTATATTCTAAAAATTAAAAAATTTTCTTTTTGGTTTTAAAATGAATTTCTTTTTGCATAAACGTTATTTTTCATTCAAAACGCAACAGTCTATTCAAAAATTAAAATGCTTCGATCAAGAATTGACTTTTTGAAATTTAACTTTTCCATATTTATTTAAACATTTATCTGTTTTATTTAAAAATTCGAATGCTTTTTTAAAAGTTCAACTCTTTTGCTTGAAAATTCAACAATTTCAATGAAATATTTTTTTCTTTTTGGTTAGTAAATTTATCTCTTTCTGTAGAAATATTGTTCTTTTTTCTTTATTTGTTTTATTTTTAGCTGAAAACACAATAACTTTTTATAAAATTCAACTGATTTGTGCAAAATATATTTTCTTAGTTGAAAATTGATCAATTTCGTTCAAATTCGTTTAGTTGGATGAAAATTAATTTTGTTTCTCTTTCGTTAAAAATTAGTTTTTTCTTCAATCAAAATTTTAACTATTCCATACTAAGTTAAAAGTTTATCTTTCTTGGTCAAAAATTCAACTATTCGGTTTCAAATTCATGTGTTTTAATAAAAACTCGTATTTTTTGTATAAAATCAATTTCTTCGGTTGGAAGTGTAACCACTTAGTTGTAAATTTATGTATTGTATTGTATTTTATTACTCTCCCTTTTACGGGTTTGAGGGCTTCGTTCCCTTTACATCTTTTAGAATTTCACTTAAACTCTATGCCTTATGTTTATCTTAACCTATAATCGCTTCGCCTTCTTATTATTTACAAGTTCTTGAATATTAGCTTACTGACTATTATCTTTATCAAGTGCGCGAGACCTTCCAGGGCTTCCGTTTCCTCTTACCATTACTCATTCAAATCTTTGTGAAATCTTTCTGTAATATATGGCAATCTTTGGAAATGTTCGCGTTATATTAAAAATATTTTAAAAATATCTGCTAATATTTGTGAAATTATTCAAATCCGGGTGAAATCATTGAAATCTTTGTGCAATCTTTGTAATATATCTAAAATCTTTGTGAAATATTTGAAATGTCTGTGAAATCTTCACGGAATCATTTAAATATTTGTGCAATCTTTGTGAAATCTTTGAAATATTTGACGGTATTTGAGAAATTATTGGAATCTTTGAAAAATCATCGAAATATTTGTGTAATCTTTTAAATCTATCTAAAATCTTTGTGAAATATTCGAAATCTTTGTGTAATCTTTGGGAAATCGTTGAAATATTTGTAAAATCTTTGCGAAATTTTTGAAATATTGTTTGAATATTTGATGATATTTATAAAATAATTGACATCTTTGTGAAATCTTTCTGTACTCTTTGGAAATCTTTGTGAAATCTATCTGTAATCCTTGGAAATCTTTGGAAGACTTTGCCAAATATTAAACATATTTTTGAAATATCGAATAATATTTGTGAAATTGTTGAAATCTTTGTGATATTTTTGTGAAATCATTGAAATATTTGTGCAATCTTAGAAATCTATCTAGAATCTTTGTGAAATCTTTCAGAAATCATATAAATATTTGTGAAATCTTTTCGAAATATTAAAAACATTGTTGAAATATCTGACAATATTTGTGAAATTATTGAAATCTTTGTGAAATCTTTCTGTAATATTTGGCAATCTTTGGAAATGTTTGCGAAATATTATCAATATTTTTGAAATATTTTGTAATAATTGGGAAACTATTGAAATCTTCCTGAAATAATTGACATCTTTGTGCAATCTTTGAAATCTATCTAGAATCTTTGTGAAATATTTGAAATCTTTGTGAAATATTTAGAAAATCATTGCTATATTTGTGAAACCTTTGCGAAATATTTGTGAAATATTTGGTGATATTTGCGAAATTATTGAAATCTTTGTGAAATCTTCGAGAAAATTATGAGGGCTGTTTGGAATAATATAGATAATCTTAGCTTGGCAAAATTTCGGTATGGTATTGGTTCCATATTAGCATGAATTTCCAGAGGCAATATTCTTAGTTCGGACATGAATTTCCAGACACGATTGTGTTTGTGTGTACTTAATGTCCTCGCCAAGCAAGGCCTGGAAGATAGTTACCGAAGCTCGATGAAGTGAGGGGAAGGCTTTTGCCGAGACTGCAGACAACTAAGTTACCCTAATGTCCTGCTTATGCGCAATTATTGTCTTCGAGAAACACAAGAACAGCCACCAACACCATCTATTTCATCCTCTATCGATTTCACCCGCCGAAGAGAGATTCAGATTACATTCCAAATTCAATTTCAATTATTACACACAAATATCAGATAGATTTCAAAAATTGCACAAAGATTTCAATGATTTCCCAAAGATTCCACAAAGATTTCAATAATTTCACAATTATTACCAAATATTTCGGAAACATTTCAGAAATAATACACTGATTTCACAAAGATTTCAATAATTTTACAAATATCATTAAATATTTTAACAATATTTCAAATATTTCAGAGAGAATACACTGATTTCACAAAGATTTCAAAAATTTCATAAATATCATCGAATATTTCACAAAGATTTCACAAATTTTACAATGATTGTCCAAACATTTCACAACGATTTCGAATATTTCACAAAGATCTTAGATAGATTTCAAAGATTGCACAAAGATTTCAATTATTTCACAAAAATTTCACAAAGATTTGCATAATTTCACAAATATCATCAAATATTTAAGAAATATTTTTAATATTTCGCAAAGATTTTCAAAGTTTTTGCAAAGAATTACAAGAATTCGAAAAATGTCACTAATATTTCAATGATTTCCCAAAAATTTCTCAAAGATTTCGAAAAAAAAATCGATTCTAGATAGATTTCAAAGATTACACAAAGATTTTAATAATTTCATAATTATTTCCAAATATTTCGGAAAAATTACATTGATTTCCCAAAGATTTCGCAAAGATTTCAATAATTTATCAAAGATTTCACACAGGTTTCAATAATTTCACAAATATCATCAAATATTTCAAAAATATTTCAAATATTTCAGAAACAATACAATGTTTTTCGCAAGATTTCACAAAGGTTTCAATAATTTTACAAATATCATCAAATATTTCGCAAAGCTTTCACAAAGATTTCACAAATATTTCAATGATTTTCCAAAGATTTTACAAAGATTTCGAATATTTCACAAAGATTTTAGATGGATTTCAAAAATTGCACAAGGATTTCAATAATCTCTCAAATATTATCAGTTATTTTTAAAATATTTTTAATATTTCGCGAAAATTTCCTAAGATTTTCAAATATTACAAGAAGATTTCGCAAAGATTTCAATTATTTCACAAAAATTTCAGAAAGATTTCAATAATTTCACAAATGTCAAAGATTTTTAAAATATTTTAAATATTTCGGAAACATTCTTGAAGATTTCCAAAGATTACAGAAAGATTTCTCATAGATTTCAATTATTTCACAAAAATTTCACAAAGATTTGAATAATTTCACAAATATCATCAAATATTTAAGAAATATTTTTGATATTTTGCAAAGATTTTTAAAGTTTTTGCAAAGAATTACAAGAATTCGAAAAAAGGCACAAATATTTCAATGATTTTCCAAAAATTTCTCAATGATTTCGAATATTTCACAAAGATTCTAGATAGATTTCAAAGATTGCACAAAGATTTTAATAATTTAATAATTATTTCCAAATATTTCGGAAAGATTACATTGATTTCCCAAAGATTTCTATAATTCATCAAAGATTTCACACAGGTTTCAATGATTTCACAAATATCATCAAATATTTCAAAAATATTTCAAATATTTCGCAAATATTTCAGAAACAATACAATGTTTTCCGAAAGATTTTACAAAGATTTTAATAATTTTACAAATATCATCAAATATTTCGCAAAGCTTTCACAAAGATTTCACAAATATTTCAATGATTTTCCAAAAATTACTTGGAATTAACTAGATTACAAGTGGATTAAACTGGATTCTAGGTGCAGTAGTCTGGATTACAAGTTAATTACTCAAATTACCTAAACTAGTTCGTAATAATTGGATTACAAGTGGATTACCATGGTTTCTAGATGAATTACACTTGATTACAGGGTAATTACTTAGATTACCTAAATTACTTTTCATTAACTAGATTACTAGTGAATTACTCTGGTTTGCAGGTATATTAACCTGGATTACAAAGTATTTACTTAGATTACCTAAATTACTTTGATTTAACTAGATTAAAAGTGGATTATCCTGGATTATAGATAGATTATTGCTCTGGAATACAAACCAATTACTTGGATCACCTAATTCACTTCGAACTAAGTGGATTACAAGTGGATTACTATGGATTACAGGGTAATTTCTTGGATTACCTAAATTACTTGGAATTAACTAGATTACAAGTGGATTAAACTGGATTCTAGGTGCAGTAGTCTGGATTACAAGTTAATTATGTGGATTACCTCAATTACTTCAAACTAACTGGATAACTGGTGGATTACCATGGATTCCATGTGAATTAAAATAGATTAAAGGGTAATTACTTAGATAACCTTAATTTCTTTTTAGAATAAACTGGATTACAACTAAATTACCTTAGATTCTATGTGTATTACTCTGGATTACAAGCAAAGTACTTGGATTACCTCAATTAATTCAAATTAAATAGATTACAAGTGTTTTACCTTGGATTCTAGATGGATTACTCTAGGATTATAAGTTAATTACTTGGATTACCTCAATTACTTCGAACTAACTTTATAACTGGTGGATTACCATGGATTCCATGTGGATTACTATGGATCACAGGGTAATTACTTGGATCACTTTAATTTGTTTAGAATTGACTTGATTACAAGTAAATTACATTAGATTCTAGGCGTATTACTCTGAATTACGAGTAAAGGTCTTGGCTTATGTACATTACTTCAAATTAAATGGATTACAAGTGTATTAACCTGGATTCTAGGTGGATTACCCTGGATTACAAGTCAATTATTCGGATTACTAAATTGCTTTAAATTAACTAGATTAAAAGTGGATTACTCCAAATTACTTGATTTGCTCTGGAGTAATTAATTGATTTAACTGGCTTACAAGTGGATTACCCTGTATTCTAGGTGTTTTACTCTTGATTGAAAGTTACTTAATTGGATTACCTAAATTACTCCAAATTAACCAGATTACAAGTGGGTTACTCTGGATTCTAGGTGGATTACTCTGGATTACAATTCAATTACTTGGATTACTAAATTGCTCTAAATTAACTAGATTAAAAGTGGATTGCTCTGAAATCTAGGTGACTTATTCTGCATTACAAGTGGATTACGGTGGATTAGAAGTGGATGACTCTAGATTACAAATGGATTACTCCAAATTACTTTAATTTCTCTGGAGTAATCAAATGAATCAACTGGATTACACGTGGATTATCCTGTATTCTAGGTGTATTACTCTGGATTGAAAGTTACTTGCTTGGATGACCTAAATCACTCCAAATCAACCAGATTACAAGTGGATTACTCTGAATTCCATGCGGATTACTATGAATTACAAGTTTATTTCTTGGATTACAAAATAGCTTTAAATTAACTAGATTAAAAGTGGATTACTCTGATATCTAGGTGAATTACTCTGCATTCAAAATGGATTACCGTGGATTACAAATGGAATTCTGCGGATTAGAAGTGGATTACTCCAGATTACAAATGGATTACTCCAAATTACTTCAATGACTCTGGAGTAATTAATTGAATTAACTGGATTACAAGTGGATTACCAAGGATTCTACGTGCTTTACCCTGGATTGAAAGTTACTTACTTGGATTACCTAAATTACTCCAAATTAACTAGAATACGAGTATATTACTCTGGATTCAAACGGATTACTCTGGATTACAAGTTAATTACTTGGATTACTAAATTTCTTTAAATTAACTCGATTAAAAGTGGATTACCCTGAAATCTAGGTAAATTACTCTGCATTACAAGTGGATGACGGCGGATTAGAAGTGGATTATTCCAGATTAAAAATGGATTACTCCAAATTATTTGAATTGCTCTGGAGTATTTAATTGAATTACCTGGATTATAAGTGGATTACACTTGATTCTAAGTGTTTTACTATGGATTGAAGGTTACTTACTTGGATTACCAAAATTCTCCAAATTAACCAGATTATAAGTACATTACTCTGAATTCTAGGTGGATTACTCTGGATTACAAGTCAATTACTAGGATTACTAAAATGCTTTAAATTACCTAGATTAAAAGTGGATTGCCCTGAAATCTAGGTAAATTACTCTGCATTACAAGTAAATTACCGCGGATTAGAAGTGGATTACTCCAGATTACAAAAGGATTACTCCAAAATACTTCAATTACTCTGGTGTAATGATTTGAATTAACTGGATTACAAGCGGATTACCGTGGATTAGAATCGGATTACTCCAGATTACAAATGGATTCCTCCAAATTACTTCAATTACTCTGGAGTAATTAACTGAATTAACTGGATTACAAATGGATTACCCCGGATTAGAAGTGGATTACTCCAGATTACAAATGGATTACTCCAAAATACTTTAATTACTCTGGAGTAATTAACTGAAATAACTGGATTTGAAGTGGATTACGGCGGATTAGAAGTGGATTACTCCAGATTACAAATGGATTACTCCAAAGTACTTGAATTGCTATGAAGTAATTAATTGAATTAACTGGATTACAAGTGGATTACCCTGGATTCTAGGTGTTTTACCCTGGATTGAAAGTTACTTACTTGGATTACCTAAATTACTCCAAATTAACCAGATTACAAGTGGGTTACTCTGAATTCTAGGCGGGTTACTATGAATTACAAGTTTATTTCTTGGATTACTAAATTGCTTTAAATTAACTAGATTAAAAGTGGATTACTCTGAAATGTAGGTGAATTACTCTTCATCACAAGTAGATTACCTCGGACTAGAAGTGGATTACTCCAGATTACAAATGGATTACTTCAATTACTCCAAATCAGTCTGCTTTAGAATTTGGCCATTTCTTAGTTTGTAGGACTTGTATCCAGCATCATGGAGCGCTTCAAGGACAGAAGTTTTGCAGATGCCCAGATTCTCAGCAATTTCTCTGCTTGTACTGTTTGCATCCACTTCTGCTTGAGCACAAACTAGTACGCGCATTTCTTCATCCAAGACACGTTTTGTTCCCAGATTCGGGAAAAAAATGACTTCTATTAATCAAATGAGATTTCAAATGAAACAAAATAAATAAGCTTCATGAATGATTCTATAAAATTAGCAGACATTGCAGATGCGGATTCTATTCTCTTTCACCTTTTCAAGGTTAAAGATAATTAGAATTTTTTTCAACTTTCATAAAAAAGTGTTCTTACTCCTCCTTCTTCGTAATGCTTTGGAACAATGCATCCACGAGCACTAACATTCTTAAGGGCTGTTTGCACGGTTCTTAAAGAAGGAACTGGTCTATCAAGAAACGAAGCAGCAAAGTGTACCCTTGTTTGTCTACCACTAAGATTGTCCACCATTTGTCGTGAGAACATAAACTGATTTTCTTCCAGCGTATAAACTGTAGGCATTGTGCTTTTCTCAGAGAAAAATAAATAAGAGAAACAGTAAAATAAGATGATGAAAACAAAAGAACCACTCAAAATTCTAACGAACACTTGCGATTCACCTGCTACAAGAAAGTAGTGGCATTTAGCATTGCTACCAAACACACTAAAGTCAAAAGACAAAAGTCTTTCCAACTGCGATGCGTATAAAAAGGTTTAATTTTTGTATTCTCATTTTCTTGGCATTCAAACGAGCACTCTAAAAATCATTTACCTGCAGTTTACTTTGGATTTTTACAAGACAAGTTACTAATTATTTTCTATTTAAATCTATAGTAATTAAATAAAATTTATCACCTGTTTGTTCCTGACAATTTTGCTCAACGAAAGGGTCTCTTTATAGAGGAATAGTTCGCCGCTTCTTCACTTTTAACATTTGATTCGCAGATTCAGCATTGCAATTTCTATAAACATACGGATCACAATTCCTGTTGCAGTAGCTGTGTTTATAAATTTCTAAATCTGTGGGAAAGATACAAAATTCTAAATAAGAAAATATACACCGGACGATCACTCACTAACCCAGCCCCTTCGGGTTGGTGAGATCGTTGGCGGACCATTCCTCCTAAGCCTCCGGGCTCTCTCACGCTCCTCTCCATCCTTCTTACCCTTCACCCTCATCCCTCCCCCAACACAAAATTTATAAGCAAATGTCGCACTCGGCGACCATTTTTCTCTCCTTCTCTTTCACACTCCTTGACTATCCATGGACGGTCTGACTGGATGGAAACGGCTCCGCAAGAGAGATATTAAGCGGGTGTCTCGGACCCCACCCGCTAGTCAACGCAACGTCCCCCAGGGAATGGATCAACTTGGTGCCTGCTTTGCATCCCGACCAAGAACAATACCGCCTCCCGTCCACCCCGCTCTAAGTAACTACGTTTCGTCCGCTCCTCTGTCCAGCTTTCCTCTCCCCCCCCCCTCGTTCTCCTTTTCCTCTCCTTTCTCTCTTACATCCACAATCTAGTGGGGGGGGGAATTACCAGTCTTCCCGACCCTCGATCGCTTACCGCCCTGACCGTGACAACGTTACAAAAATATCCCCTCCCCCACTTCTCACTCACTGTATATCCCCCCCCCGACAAGCTTTTTAATTCAATGGTTTAGATTTGGTAATTTTCTGTCTTGAATTTTATTATTCGAGAATTTCGCAATTCCGAAGTTTTGTGTTTGGGCAATTTTATGATTTCGGAAATTGTATTATTCTAGAATTTTTCAGTTCAGGAATTTCAAAGTGTCGAAAATGTTATTTTTCGGGATTTTGCAGTCGTCCCATGATTATAATTACTTTAATTATCTCAATTACCTTAAACTTGAATGTTAGATGTGCCAGAGAATAATAAATATGCATTTAGGAGAAGTGAACATTCAATTTCGAAGGGAATTTAGAAAAAATCGAAAGAGTTTAGGATAATTCATGAAATTCATAAAAATCCAATACTAATTCAAAAGAATTCAAGTGGAATTAAGAACATTTCAAGAGAAGGCAACAATATTTTTTAAATCCACAAAAATTTCATTTTATTAAAAGTCTTTGGTTCAAAAAAATGGTTTTTTGTCACAATGAAAATTTTGAGATATTAGATGTTATTAAATTCAAACAATAATTTGAAAAATATAGTAAATATTAAAAAATTTCTCTTCTCAAAATATTAAATTTTACTCTATTTTTAATGAATAAATAATATTGATCAAAAAACTATTTTTGAAATTGTATAAATTCGTGAATGTTCTGATGTCGGGAATTTGACAGTTTCGGATATTCATTTTCGGGATTTTTCAGTCGTAACATTGAAATAATAATTAAATTCATAAAATTTCCCAAAAACAAAATTTTCGATGTATATTATTCCCCAATTTAAAAAATCAAGGACAATTTAAGATTCCAGAATTCGAAACTTCCCCAAAGCTTAGGATTATAGAACCAAACATAATTAATAATACACTTATTTAATGATAAGGTTCATTACATTATACATTATTTTATATTTGTTTATTTAATTATTGCATTAACAAAAATATTGAATACGGAGACAGTATGTTCTCAGATTCTCTTGATGATTTTCGTCGATTTTACGTCTATTTTTGCGTTTTTCGAAAAAATATGAGTCGAATGGGTTATTTGGACACCGAATTCGGATTCAGCTACCCCAAAAACATAAAGATATGCTGGTTAAGTCCATCGGGCATAAAGATATATTTTTTTTGTAACAATATACAAGAAAAATCGCTGTTTTTCTCGATTTTACGTCTATTTTTGCTTTTTTTGGAAAAATACGAGCTAACTTCGATATTCGGACCCCGGATTCGGATTCAGCGACCCTGAAAAAATATAGATATGCTGGTTAAGTCCACCGGGCATGAAAATACTTTGCTTTTTGTAAAAATATACAAGAAAAATCGCTGTTTTCGTCGATTTTACGTCTATTTTTGCGTTTTTTGGAAAAATACGTCTACTATTATATTTTTGATTCAGAATTCATCCCTTTTTGTTAAAATTCTACTCTTTGGTGGAAAATTTAGTTACTTTCTTAAATATTCATCTTTTTCGTTAAAATTCATTTTTTTTACCAAAAATTCAATTGTTTTGTTAAACATTCGTCTTTTTGGATAGAAAATTCATTTTTCTAAAAATTCAACTATTTTGATAAAAAGTCATCTTTTTGGTTGAAAATTCATCTTTCTTGGTTGAAAATAAACTTTATTTGTTGAAAATTCATCTTTTTTGGTTGAAGTTTAATCTTTTTGTTTGAAAATTCGATAATTTGGTTGAAGATTCATCTTCGCAGGTTGAAAATTCAACTATTTGGTTATAAATTCAACTATTTGGTTGAAAACACATCATTCTTGGTTGAAAACTCATCTTTCTTGGTTGAAAATTAATCTTTTTTTGGTTGAAAATTAACTTTTTTAGTTGAAATTTTTTTTGGTTGAAATTTAATCTTGTTGTTTGAAAATTCGATCATTTTTTTTAAGATTCATCTTCCTAGGTTGAACATTCAACTATTTGGTTACAAATTCAAATTTTTGTTAACAATTCAACGATTTGGTTAAAAATGCATCTTTCTTGGTTAAAGTTTAATCTTTTTGTATGAAAATTCGATAATTTGGTTGAAGATTCATCTTCGCAGGTTGAAAATTGAACTATTTAGTTAAAAATTCATCTTTCTTGGTTGAAAATTCATCTTTCTTAGTTAAAAATTTACTTTTTTGGTTGAAATTTTTTGTTTTTGTTGAAATTTATCTTTTTGTTTTAAAATTCGATAATTTGGTTGAAGATTCATCTTCGCAGGTTGAAAATTCAACTATTTGGTTAAAAATTTATCTTTCTTGGTTGAAAATTAACGTTTTTAGTTGCAAATTTTTTTGGTTGAAATTTATTCTTTTTGTTTGAAAATTCGATCATTTTTTTGAAGATTCATCTTCCTAGGTTGAAAATTCAACTATTTGGTTACAAATTCAAATTTTTGTTAACAATTCAACGATTTGGTTAAAAAATTAATCTTTCTTGGTTGAAGTTTAATCTTTTTGTTTGAAAATTCGATAATTTGGTTAAAGATTCATTTTCGCAGGTTGAAAATTCAACTATTTGGTTAAAAAGTCAACTATTTGGTTGAAAACACATCTTTCTTGGTTGAAAACTCATCTTTCTTGGTTGAAAATTAACTTTTGTGGTTAAAAATTCATATTTTTTGGTTGAAGTTCAATCTTTTTGTTTAAAAATTCGATAATTTGGTTGAAAATAAACTATTTTATTGAAAATTCTTCTTTTCCGGTTAAAAAGTCAAATGTTTTAGAAAACGTTTGACTTTTTCCCCCTTGAAAAAATCAACTTTTTTGTTGAACATTTGTCTTTTTGAATAGAAAAAATTGGTCCTTTTGAATTGAAAATTCATCTGTTCGCAGAAAAGTCATATTTTTTGTTGTTGAAAGTGAATTCTTTTTCATTCAAAAGTCTACTAGTATATTTTTGATTCAGAATTCATCCCTTTTTGTTAAAATTCTACGCTTTGGTGGAAAATTTAATTACTTTGTTAAATATTCAACGTCTTTTTGGATAGAAAATTCATCTTTTGGTTAAAATTCGACTATTAGTGAACATTTTTATTATTTTTTTTTTCAATTTAACTATTTTGTTAAAAAGTCATTTTTTTTGTACGAAAATTGAATTGTTTGGTTGAAAATTCGTCTTTTTTGTATAAAATCCGCTTTTTTTATTGAAAATTCATCTTTTGGTACAAAGTCATCTTTTTTGGTTGAAAATCCATCTTTTATGGTTAAAAATTAATTCATTTTAATTGGAAAGTTTACTATTATATTTTTTTCGAGAATGTTTCTATTTTTGGTTAAAAATTTAATTATTTTATTGAAAATTCAACCATTTTCTTAAAAACTCACTTTCTTTGGTCGAAAATTCAACGTTTTTGTTAACATTCATCTTTTAGCATAGAAAATTTATCCTTTTGGATTGAAGATTCATCTTCTGGAAGAAAAGTAATATTTTTGTTTGGAAATTCGATAATTTGGTTGAAGAATCATCTTCGTAGGTTGAAAATTCAACTATTTGGTTAAAAATTCAAATTTTTGTTGAAAATTCAACGATTTGGTTAAAAATTCATCTTTATTGGTTGAAAACTCATCTTTTTTGGTTGAAAATTCATCATTTAGGGTTGAAGATTAATTCTTTTTAATTCGAAAGTTTACTATTATAATTTTTTTCCAGAATGCTTTTATTTTTGGTTAAAAATTTAATTATTTTGTTGAAACTTCAACTATTTTCTTAAAAAATAATCTTCTTTGGTCGAAAATTCAACGTTTTTGTTTAACATTCATCTTCGTAGGTTGAAAATTCAACTATTTGTTTAAAAATTCAAATTTTGGTTAAAAACACAACGATTTTACTAAAAAATTCGTCTTTCTTGGTTGAAAATTCGTCTTTCTTGGTTAAAAATTAACTTTTTTGGTTGAAG